>JAPFRW010000305.1:0-74928 GCA_030778065.1 Akanthomyces uredinophilus
CCCCCCCCCCCCCCCCTCCCCACTAAGGCGATGATTTTAATTTAAATGGGCACGCTGAGCTGCTTTAGGGCCTTGCGAGTGAGGCAAAACATGACGAAAAGCGCTGATGCAATGAATAGAGTAATTATTAAGAAACTTGGTGAGCTTGCTGTCAGTTCTGTGCATACAGTGCGGCGTGCTAGACCGATAGTAGAGTAAAAAGCCCCGGCAGCATGTTGAGGCAGACCGCGGCCTGGTCATGGCGGCGGGCTGCAACTTGATGGGCGTTCACCCGGGACGCAACATTCGAGGCGCAGCGGGCCATAGTTCGCATTGGGGGCGAAGCATGGACTGACCAATGGGGAGATGGCATCGGTAACTAATTTCCAAGGTGAGGGGAATCTTCTGACTCGTGCGCACCAGCCGTGCTTTGGATGGCAGCGGATGGTGAGATGGACATGGTGCACCACCGCCCAGGGCTGGGAAGCAGCAGACAAAGAAACTGCGCCATCGCGACCCGTGAAATATGGTGCTGCACTGATGTTGAAGATGCCGTCTCTTGTGGGTGCGCCCGAAAGACTGCTTCAGGTGCCCACACCGCACAGGGCGGGGAAGCGGATGCGGCGCTGCATAATGTAATCTGACCAGATGACATGTGCAAATCGGTGCGATGAGAGTCTGAGCCAAGCTGTGACTGTGACTTGGCGCACGGGGGAAGCCTACCTCATCGCCGTGCTCCTTGACATTCCATGGACGGATTGTTTCAATGGTAATCGGGGGTTTGATGGCCGTCCCACACCAGTGTATACCCATTCGCGCGCCTCATTTACGAGGACAAAGGAAGAATGATGCGAGTCCTGGTAGACATGCGTCCTCAGACGTTGCACAACATCCAATCTCAGCTTCTTGAGAACTTGCAGAGCACAGAGCGCGGTCAGTGCCAGCCTACTTGCCTACCACGGTTGCCTTCCTGTATCCTATCCTGTTTTCCGTACCACACTACTTCGTGCAGTGTCCTACACTACCTAGTCTTGTATATCTGTTGGTAATTTGGACCAAAAAAGATGGCTCGTATAGTGAGGATGTGACTATTTCAGGACCGAAACAAACAGTGGGTCATTTGCACGTACGTGCAAATGACCCGCTGTTTAGGTATCTAGCTTTCTTTTGACCGGTAGTTATGTGATGTGTGCGCTAAAAGAGCGCGCTATAATATGCTGACTATTTGCTAGGCGATTTGGTGAGACGCAAGAGTTATAGGGTATCTACCTGTACCTAGCGTCTAATTCATCTAGCTATACTACCGGTGCGGACTTTTTGATGGCCGGAGGATATATAGCTCATTGAAGTTCTTGTAGACTTCTAAGACTAGAAATGATTTGCAGCCGTGTCAAACTGTGGTTCTCGATCAATCGGTGTACGAACGGGACGGGTATCGAAATGCAACTGGCAAAGGAGTAGAGCCTGCTGCACATAATTTTCTCTATTTACAAATTAACAGGGCAGATACCTACCGCGGACATGCCCGCTGAAGCCTCGTGCTCGTATGGACGCTTCTTCGCTCATGACATGGCACGAGCTGTGACATGCTGCACCACGGGAACTTATCCAGTGCAGCATTTACGGTCAGGACATGGGCGGTGTTGGAACAGGAAAGAGGTCAAACAACCCCCATCTCGATGGAAGCACTGTTTTCCCGAGCAAGCGGCAACTTGCAGTGCCTGTCAAGCCCTGCCCACGGCGGAGAGATGAACGAGCGATAGTTTTGAGGGTCAGGGCCGTTGCTCGTCTTTCCAAATTGTACCTTGACGCAAGGCGACACACTGCTGGAGGTGGTTTCTTGCCAAGATGGCACAGAAGTATTTCGTGGGTGCGCTCACAAGTCAAACCCGACAAGGCTACCTGGAATGACTGGTCGACCTAGGGCGTGCTTCCTTGCCTGCCACTTCCTGCAAGTCCATGTCCGTTCGCGTGTTCTTGCAATGATGAATGCGGGATACATCTTGCATTGTCCAAGATTCGGCGAGACTCGTCGTGCGAGGCTTGTCGGTCGTCTCCCAGCCTTGACCAGTTTCACGGATCCCAGCCTTGACCAGTTTCATGCATCCCGGTTCGGCACCTGCAGTCCACTCCACCCGGGGCTGTCTAAGTCTAGTTTGTTAGTGGGCGTGGAGCCAGCACTCACAGGGCGGAGCGGAACTTCGTGGAAGGCCTTCCTTCCTTGCACTCCCCGGGTGGGCCATGAGCTTTACAGACAGAGCACACACACGCACACTCACGCACCCCCGCTCTCGCTTTTAGCCTGATACCTACTTATAGGGTTTTGTCCATGAGCTGAAAGACAGAGCACACTCAATCCCGCTCTCGCTCTTCAAGGCCACCGATGTAACGATGGCTTGTATGCGCCCGCCTGGTCGCTTCCCTGGGCCGCCGTCACGCCCACCTGTTACTTTTCTTCGTTCGTGACAACCGACTGCTCTTTATAAAGGCACTACGATGCCCTCGACCCACACTTTCTCAGATGTTATTTATAGTACTCAAATCTACACAGTTGCTTTAATTGCGTAAACATTTCTCTTCTACAACTTTGACAGTCTCCTTGCTCGAACAAATCTTACCTGCTTCTACTAGTACTAGTACTAGTTACCTGTCGCCGCGTCTCACAGTGTACGTCGTGCTCATGCCTCTGACCGCCGAGGCCGTCATCGCCCTCGTTGGCGTTGTCCTCGCCGTACCTCCAGTCTCGGTCCTGGTTTGGCGCTGGCGCGTGTCGGTACGGCGGGCGGAAGCCATTCGTCGTGCCTTGTCCGACACTGAAAGTACGTTGACACCTCCCATCCCCACGTCTTGTCTGCAGGGGGGCCCAGGGGGCCACCGGACGCTGACGAGATCTAGTGCAAGTGACGCCGGCCCGTTCCGCGTCGCCGTCCTCTGCGGCAACGTCGCCCGTGCCATGTGCTGCCAGTGCAACGCCGGTTCGCATTCTTTCGAATCAAGGCCCCGGCAACCGGGTCCAAGAACGCCTCGAGTTTCGCTACACGGCTGTCTACCACGGCGTCATGTCCACGCCGGAACTACAACAAGATTCAGAGCATCACTGACGCCAGTCAGCACAGTCAATCCTACAAGTATATACAAAGAATTAGAATAGATGTTGTCTTGGCGTGGATCCAAGGCAGAGACATGTTCAATGAGACAGGAGCCGTTTGCCGACTTTTCCTTGGCCAGAAGGAGCAGTCACCGGATTTGCTTCCCTTAGTTAGATGGTACCATGTAGATCAATAGAGCGACTTTTTGATTTATTTCCTTTTTGGCGAACGGAACGCGGGTGTTGCACGTTTCGGCAGGTGATAACTTTGGCGCAGCCTTGGGAAACATGTTTTCTTCTGGTGCCACGGGCTCAGGCATTTTCAAGAAGTAATTCTATTCAAAGATGTGGAAGCACTTTGAGCCTGATTCCACGCCAAAATGTTGCAAGTTTGCACGTTTTGCTCTGCCTAACAAGAGGGAAGCACAAAAGAAAGAAAAAAGGTTTGTACCCCCAAAACTTCGCTGGGTGTATTCTCCGACTATACCAAACTTAGCTAGCGTGTACACTTGCGGCCAGTTGCAGATCAGCATCGATCCACAGGTTAGAGCCACCCCCCCCCCCCATTAGTCCGATGTTAGTCGTTGGATTGGGCACGCCGAGCTATGTTTAGGACCTTGCGAGTGAGGCAAAATAGAACAAAAAAAAGCGATGCAAAGAATCGAAGATATTACTGAAAGGTCCCGTACGTCCGCTGGCAACTCTGCGCACATAATGCCAGGCTTGAGACATGCAGGCGTGTAAAACGCCACGCAGGAGCGCCACGGCAGTATGTAGAGGCCACCGGCTAGGATGGCTTTGGTTCCGCAAGTTCGGTGCAAAGGCTCAGGATTTGCGGGGGCCAGTGCCTTACCATCCGGTTAAAGAACAGACAAAACTGTATGGGATTATGTTGTAGAATATAATAAAAAACAAGACAGGCGGTGATCTAGTTCGAAACTGCGACCAAATGGGCGTTGACCCTAGACATACACGGTATTCGAGGCGATGCGAACCGCCGTTCGCATCGAGGGTACGTCATGGGCCTAGCAGTAGGGTGATGGCATCAGCAACCAAGTTGCATGACGAGCGGAATCTTTTCGCCTGCCAGGCGCAGCGGGGAGTCTTGCGGGTGGGAAGATGGCCATGGTGCATAGCCGCTCAGGGGCTAGAAGCAGCGGAGAAAATGCAAAGCCTCAGACACCTCTAGGGCTACACACTGAGCGGGAAGTGGCTACGGCTGCATCTTGCAGACCCCGTATCGTGCATCCAGGCTGGCACGATGACAGCCTGGCTTCAAGCTGCTACTCACCAGACACCAACGCACATCGGATCAAGCTGCAAATTCGTTCTGCCGGTTCATCACGGGGGCAACGCATCCATCCCTGATTGAATTGCCGGTATCGCTGGCCAGTCTGTTTGTAGGCCATCAGCCGCGCTTGAATATATATACTTTCTTCAACGGAAACGAGCACGTGTTCTTTCTCTTGTCCTTTCCAAGAACCTAGTTAATTACCGTGCTCTCTGACATTGCATGAACCAGCCGATTGTGTAGATGGTGGTGCGGGGCTGATTGTCGTCGCTGCTCCATGGCGCCTCATCTACGAGGACAAAGAAGAGGACGATGCGGGTGTCTTGGAGCTGCGGAAAAATGCGTTGTGAGACGTCACACAACAAGCCGGGCTGCTTTTGAACCTACAGAGAGACGAGAAAGCGGGGGCCGGCGCCAGCCCATCTTCCGCTGTCCCTTTGTACATTGCAACTACAGGGCAATGTCTTGCACTATTTAGGATACATGTCGGCACTTTGAGCCAATAGAACGGCCCCATTACTTGCCGTAAAGCTGTTCAATGCTCGAGTGAAAAAAAAGAAAAAAAAAAAAAAGAAAAAGTGCAAGCTTCAGGCCGCCAAGGGCCCACTCCAACGGCCACCAGTACACACACATCTGATTCAGCCCCTCTCCTCAACATCCCCCGTCACGCATGAGCGTGCCAAGCATCCCGCCTACCTGGGATGGGATGTGCCCAAGGACGAAGCGGACCGGGCGAGGAGCCTACGTGCCGGGTTGCAGACGGCGGGCTGATGACGACGCGGGACATGGCCACAGCTGCGGCTTCTCCTTGGGAACCCCGGCGCGCACGCCAGTGCAAAGAAAGAAAGGAGAGGAACATGGGAAGAAGCAACGACGCCGAAGTGACTTAACGGTGTGTCAACGGTCGGAGTTTTGTCTTTGACAGAGCTCTGCACGTTGAATGTCTTGCTGGCGGCCGACGACCGGATGACTTTATTTTGGGGATATTTGATTGAGTTTGGCTCGCAATCGCCACGCCCCGCTGTCGCTGCCCGCTGCCCAAGCCTCTGGCGTGACGGGTGAGCGATCAGCACCTGCATCAGGAGGCGCTGTGAGCACTGCAGGCTAGGGGAAACGACTGTTCGCCGCTTCTTGACATGCCTGGGTGACGGAAGAGCGGCGAAGAGTTGTTTCCACCGTGTGTGCCCTGCTACAGTAGATGTAGCTTTCACCCGAGACCCCGTCGTCTTGTTCTCGAGGTACCTATTGCAGTTGCTGATTTGCGGTCATGCACCCTACCCTTGTGCAGATGTTGTATTCTGCATTCTGTCCGTATGTCTGTCTCAATTGGCCCGCCCCGTCAACCGGACACGTGTGGATTGCGTCGTAACCGAGGGCTTCCTGCTATTGGTCCAGTTGTAAGAGTGACGCTCTGCATCTTTTGGGGGAACAGCTCCGTGTCTTGGAGACTTGCCTTTCTTGCCAGTGGTGGAATGCGCCTAAGCTCGCCGTGTCTTGCATTCTACAGCTGCTGCAAGGCCCGCCAACACCGGGTTCGCACGCGAGAGACGGGCCTTGCTCTCTGCAGGGCGGCACGGCTGCAGCGAGGATGCAAGACAAAAATGGCCAAGAAAAAAAAAGGCTTTTCCAGTGCCGTATATGCGCCACTTATACGGGCAGATGGGCGAGGGCCTTAAGGTCGACACAACCGCCTTTTCCGAGCTGGTATAAATGTCCTTTTCCTCCCCACCCTGCACCTTGACCTACTGCTTATCAATACAGCAAAATTTGAAACTATATCCCATTATCCCTCGCTTTCCTTGTTTTGTCTCCATTGCTCTGTTCCTGTGCTTTAGAAGCCGATTCCTTTTCCACCTCGCTTGTCTCACTTCCATCTCTCAACCCCGTCCTATACTTGTACGACATCCCGACCCAGCGACAGAATCCGCTCCGCAACTGGTGTTGTATGACATGTCTCTATCAAACGAGGCCATTATTGCCGTCGTGGCGTTGTTGCTCACCCTCGCTCCGCTTCTCGACTATTTCTGGCGCTATTACAACGCGAGACGGCAAGCGTTGGCCGCCCGCCGCGATTCTCTTGACATTGAGAGTACGTTTGCACTTGGCCTGAGGGCCCAATACTCGTGCTATGAAGAAATTACAGAAGCTCACAAGATCTAGTGCAACTTGTGCCGACCCACTCACCGGAGCCATCTGCGTCTCCCCATGACGCCGCCCGCGCACCACTGCACCGATATCCTGAATACAGATTTTACGAGCAAATGCAGGTTGTCTTTGTGGCCGCGTATAAACAAGTCGCCTCGCGCTATTCCGAGTCGCTTCGCCCGCCCGAGGAGGATGAAATGCAGAGGCCACACAATGGAGATGGTTTGAGTCCTCAAAGGTACACCCAAAACGGGCACGGTGCAAGAATTGTTGAGCCCGAGATGGATACATTGGTAATAGAATAATATATAGATGAGCTGGAATCTTTGGCGTCGTTATAGATTAGGCTAAAATCACCGAACGTTGACTGTAGCAACAGTGTCTTGCGTAGTGGCCCAGAGCCAACTTACACGCCGCCACAGGCCCGCTCAGCGCCAGAAGCTGCCACCTACGGCCTGGGGCTATGGCCAAATATCTGTACCAAAATGGTCTGCGATCGCGCTTATGCATAAATTGATGTAAAGGACTAGGATTTTAGCCCAACCTTGAATGTAGGCTTGCGTCCAAGACTCGGCCGCTTCTCTTATTGCGCCTTCTCGGACCAGGCCGCTCCAGTGCTGCTACGCCACAGGCCTCTGTACTGAGCCCTTTAGTGCATGCAGTGGACCATCGCTGTATCAAGCATATATGGCCAGCTTCGGAGATTAGAACAGTGCCCGGAGAAACCGAACAAGACAGAGGTGGCTGAAATGTCCAACCTGGCGTGCGCTAAAAAACGCAGGAGGAAAAGAAGCCTCCACCTCGAAAGTGTCTTGGCGTTGCAGATCTTGAAATTGTGGCGCCTACGCCCGCTCCCACTTACACGCCATGAGACTGTGACGACTTGAAAGAGCAAAGTAGTCAAAGCCGGGCGATCAAACTTTCTAGACCACAGTCTCTCACGTCAGGCTGTAAATCCGTCCTAGACGTCTCTGCGGTGGAAGCCATCTACACATCTTTGTCTCTGCACACCAACGCTCACAGGAGCATCATGTACCTTATGGCCAAAGTCTGTCTCAAAATATAGTGTCATTTCTACTGTGAACTCCATCAGCCTATCGAATACAAAGTCCAAATCACTTGGCCACGCGCTTGTCTCGTCTCCTCACCTCGTTGCTCCCCTCGTCTGACCTGCTCACTCGCGAGCCCTCGGCAGGTCAGGGTATCCCGGCACACTCCAAGCCCAGTAGCGAAGACGCTCACCGGCCATGTAGTGGGAGGTGTACAGATAGCAGTCCCGTATCTCGCCGTCGTCGTCCCGGATGATGGCCCTGTGCCAAGGAGCGTCGGGCAGCTGCTCTATGGGCGCGGCGCCCATTATCCTGCCCGAGAGTTGGCCGGGCCCGCTGACCTGCAGATCCGTCACCTGGGTTGCTTCGTCCACCAGCGTATATCCAATCTCACCGTTGTTCGCTCCGCACAGAAAGCGCACCGTGGGGGTCTTGTGCTTCTTCACCAAGTCAAAGATGCGTTCCCACTCGAGTCGATGGCGCTGCAGGTCACGGTACGAGGGCACGTCGGCCCGCGAGGAGCTTCTAGAGAAGACGGGCTGGAATGTTGGGTGACCCCTGCCCACTGGCCTGGTCCCGTAGTTCCAGAGTTTGGCGCTGGAGCCGCACGCGACCAAGACCCAAGCTCCCTGGCCCGCCGGGCAGTCCATCATACGTCCACGGACAAACTGGAAAATTTTATCTTCGGCATCTTGGACATCTTTCCCCGAGCCGCTCGAGGCGGCGTGAAGAAAGATTCGGTCCAATCCGACCTGGTAGGGGGTCACGATGGAGTCGGAGGCTCCGATCACGAGGGGGACTTGGAGTACAAACTTGGTCAAGGCGTAGGCCCAAAGGGCCACCGCATCGCGATGGTTCTGGGTCGTCGATGCGCTCTCCCAAAGCCGCATTAGTGTTTCATCCTGGTCAAAGTTGACCCGAAGCAGCTGCCTCTCGGTGACGTTACTAATCGTAGGCATGGTGTAGGTAAGTGGGTTTATGTGGTGTATGGGTAGAATATGTGAGTATATCTCTCTGCCAGATGGTAGAAAATGATTCAATGGGTAGATTCTGTAGTTTTGAGCCTCTGTTGAACTGTAGAGAATGCTGGTGTGACTGAAAAGAGCTCGAGTTGGGTGATCTGTCGCCGCTTAAATAGACATCTATGGACTTTTGCTCCTCGCTCAATCATTGTTCTCGCTGCCGTCGTTGAGGAGAAGAGTTAGACCTGGATCAAACTTGATGCTTTGTCGCTCAGTCCTTTTGTATGAAAGATACATCATCAAAGGCTCAAGTTTGAATCTGGTCCATTGTACGTCTCGGCAAAGGGAAGTTGTGAATGCAAGGCTTCCAAAGAGTATCTGATAAAGGGACAAAGCTAAATCGCGCCAGCAACAACAGTCTTTGACGACGAGCAGACATCGAAAACTGCGACGGCTGCGCGATAAAGGGTCATGGCCAATTCGACCTAACCGCGTTGTGCAAGTGAGTAGTGCTACCTGTACGAACTTTTTCTTGCTTGGCACGCGACCTCGGGGCAGATCTAGACATGACACGAAGCGAAACGTACACAGCCCATTACCGACCGGTCAGAGCATTGGCGGATACATTTTCAGGGAGAGAGGAGGATTGCCAGATCGGCGGCATGCGACCTCAAACTAAACCTTGGCGGGCGTGCTAATTCCCCGGCCGATGGTTCGGGATTCGGGACGCAACGGGACTACCCCACAAACTCTAAATAGCCTGGCCCACCCCTGCCCACAGCCTATCTTTTGATGGTCGAAGATTTCAGTTTTAAATGATCGGATGGAAAAGTGGACATGACTAATTTGCAGGGCGGTCATCTGGAAAGTAGGCAAAATATGAACGCGGAGCAAAGACTCGGGAACAGTCCACGGGTGCCCAATTCCGAAAACGAATCGGGTCTGTGCACAATATCCGATCCATCAGACTCGGGAGAGCGTGAAGAAGAGAGACGGGCACCGACAGGGAGACGTGCCGGTTGCTTGCTGGGAACCAATCGACTCGCGCAAGCAAATGCAAGGGCCGAGGGGGGGACGGGGACCCCACGAGGAAAGCCCAGGCTGGGGCGAGCCATCTCCGTTACCAAGAGAAGAAGAAAAAAACACCAGCCGACAAATGACCGTCCAGGGTAGCTAAGCTGTGTCCCCGATACTCTCATGTAATATGCAGAGCCTGTGAGCATGTCTTTGTCCTTGGATAGTAGATGACAGAGATGATTCGAAGAGTTTAGCCTACGGTGAAGACGGAAAGAAAATGTGATGGTTACTAGGCCTCGGCTTGAACCGGCTCATTCAAGCTGTTGTCGGGGTTTTCTTTTCTAATTTGATGCGGCCGGCACCTCACTCAGCTAGCAATTGCGGTCTTTGGTGGTTCTCATCGCAGCTGAGTAGGAATGGCGGTTCAAACTTGTTCAGAGCGCCTCATGGCCACCGTTGCGGGATCAAACCAGAGCAGAGAGATGGGACACTATAACTAGCCCGGCCTCCCAGGTGAATTCCATTGAGACTGCGAGTCAAAAATCACAGATACACATGGTCGAAAAACGTCTAGTCTTGAAAGAGCTGGCCATGCATTGGCATCATCGCACACGACGGAGCTCGTGCCGAACGGAGTTCCCTCCCTCACGGCCATCCCGCGCCCCACATTTCGGATGTGGCTCTGTCGATCAAGCCGTTGAGGAGATGGGATAATCTTTCATGTAAACTCGACGAGGTACCATTTGTGTACGACTAGTAGACTAGCTAGACCACTTCGAGAAGCTCGGGCGTTGATCCTGCCGCAAGGTTGAGAATCGCATGATGGCACCCGCAGCTGCCATGTAATACGCTGGCAGTGGCTTCTCCGGATCAGCTTGTTTGGGGTCCAAGCGGGCAAAGTTGAAAAGAGAGCATACTGGAATGGCAGAGCTGGTAAAGAAAGTCTTGGTGGCCAAGGACGATAATCACACACCTCATCCGTCTATCCGCCAAGGGTTCATCTTGACTGTCGAGCACGACACATTCTGTAGACATTGTCTCTACCTCCTTTGCAGTGCTGCTGCAGTCTGCACTCCTGCTCCTGCGCATCCTGTTTTTTTTTTTTTTTCAAACTTTTTTTGCTTGGCTGCGTCGCCGCATACAAGGAAAAGTACGACGGTCGCACCCTTCTCGGGAGAACTCGATCGCATCGGCGCTTCGCTCGCATTACCCATCAGCGCGCAGGGATTACACACAGCTGGCACACCCCCTCACCTTCGCCGTCGTCGGTCTCTCGCAGCTTCTTCTGTCCAAAGGTGGGTGTCGCACTCAAGCCACCACCTACTCTTTCGAGTAGGTGTTGACAGCGGTGTTGACGGCAGCCTTACCTCTCGGGACTGGCCACCCACGCCCCTACCTCTGTGTGAGCTCGGCCAGTTTCTCCAATACCTGGGCTATGATAAATAGCCTTTCGCCTCGTGTGAATAAACCGTCCTGCGATTTGATTGGAACCACATTCTAGTCCTGTCATTGATTGCTTCTCTGGAATTCTTTTACACTTCACTTCCTGTCAAGCATTACTTTTACCATCCAAGCTCGAGTTTCGTACTTTCTCCTTCTTTAGCTTGCTTGTCTCGCATGTCGCACACCGTCGCACACTACCACTACAGATTCCGACTCGGGTCTGCACTGCACACTCGCCGCTCATGCATCTCACGCCCGAGGCCATCATTGGCATCGTAGCCCTCGTTCTTGCTCTCCCGCCTGTCCTGATAATCCTATGGCGTTGGCGCAAGTCCACCTTGCGCGCATCGCTGCCCGTCACCGAAAGTGCGTCCATCTCCATCCACTGTCCACAGGGCACAAGATGCTAACACTGCGAGTTTAGGGCAGTGTGCACCACAACGCGCCTGGCAGCTGTCACTGCCACGACCGCCATCGCCGCCGCCGTCCTTTTTCAACACCGTCCGTACAATTGGAAGCCAATACCCCACGTCCCAGCTTCACGAGCAACAAGACTTTTTTTACGTGGCTGTATATCAAGCATCTACTTGGCGTTCGCCTCAGCCGCCGTCGCACAGGCAACATGACACAGACGGCCGCTGGCGGTGAGCTTTGAAACGCATTTAAAAGAGCCACATGTGCAATGTATATATAGAATTGAAAGAGAATCACACCATAAAATATATTCAACACACAATTTACCAGGTAGAACAGAGAAAGCATGGCCAGCTGTCCACTGCAACAGCGTGCGCCAGTCCCGAGGCGTTTGTGCTTGGCCTCATTTGCGGTGATTAGCCAACACATGGGATTTCCTTCATATACCTCTTTACAGTTGCCATTCTCCCACAACTCTGAGTGCCACGGCAGACTTGCCCAACCCAAAGAAGAAAGGCGTGGGTCAGGCAGCCAATGGTGTGGCTATGCGGCAGAACTACTCCGTACAGGAGATGCGTCAGTGGCTTAACGGTATGGCAAGTGTTCAAAAGGTGGTCCGGGGCAGATGGCTTGATGGACGAGACTGAGACGGGGTGCAGGTCGGCGAGAAATCTGGTGGCTGAATTAGACGTGCTCAGCCAAGTCCTGTAGCGGCGCCTGGTTTGGCACAGCCGGCCTGGTTTAGGTCAGAAGTCCTGTGTCGACACCCTGGCTTGGATCAGCCAGTCACAAGCGAGTGTCCGTCTGTCCGTCGTCCGTGCCTGCGGTACCGAACTCTCACGTCAAACTCTTCCACATTACAAAAACACCGCTTGTCAATTACCTGGCACTTTTCCCACTCTTTTTTCGATTCGTGTGGCACAGTCCAACCTTGGCCTCCTAGCCTAGCAAGGAAGCATGCCAGCCTCCGCTCAAAAGGATCAGATCCATTAAACCCAGTAATAACTAACTACAGAGGTCGCTCTCAAAAGTCCTGTCTTTATAGGGATCTTAACCCCTACTAAGTGACTAGCGGGCCCTACCCAAGTAATTTATATAACAATAACCCCCTCTTTCTTATATTCATCACTGTCAAATGAAAGGGTCGTCTTGCATATACTGCGATTCGCAATCGCAAGCGCTATTACTGCTAGCTCTGTAGGGTGACCCTCACAAAAAAGAAGGAGTGAGTTAGGATAAGATACAAGTACGAAGCTTGATTAATATGATGACGTTTGTTACCGGTACCTTATTGTCTTATATTATTAAATTCTAATTATCCCGAATATGCCTCTTTAAACCCACCATACTTTCTAAAATGATGTACCCAGACCTGATCAGATGTGATGCCCGCGGCAAGTTCATATGGAGTCAAGCTGTCTTTGCCTATCGCGGTGAAGAGTGGATCGACAAGCGAGTCTATCGCCACTTTGAAGGTCCCTGTCCACCGCCCATCTTCTGCTTCATCCTCATTCTCCTCGCCATCCTCGAATTCTGGAGCGACAGCCAGGACATGGGCTATCCCAGGCGGCGCGTGCTGGATCGCCTGGATGCTGAGATTGTCCACGCACAGGCAGAGGTTGTGAAGCCAAGGAGATGACGCCTGGGTGTCCCCTTCAAATAGCTTGGCATATACTCTAAACAAAGGTCCGTTAGCATATAGCTTTACCTTTTATAGAAAATGATAGGAGAGGCCGTACATTGCAATTTCTTTGGGAGTCTTGCCGTCCAGCTCGGCACCCTCCACCCACTTGAGCGAAAACTTGTCCCTGGCGCGCTGCGTCTCTTCGCGTATGGCATCTGGCATTAGACACTGTATGTTGCGATCGAAATACCTGTTGATTCTAGCCGTGATGGTGCTCTTGATGCGGTTCACGGCTTCTTCGTCATCGTAGCCAGCGGTACGGTACACCATGAGCCCCCACTCGCGGAAGTCGGCGATAACCTCGCTAGGGAACAGCTTTTGCATGCGGACGAAATTGGGAGCGGACGTGGACGGCGGCAGAGGTTCGTCCTGCCGAATCTCTTCCATCTCGTCAAAGAAGGCCTGGGCGCCGTCTTCGCCCAGGTGCGCGCGGACGCCCGTGTGAAACTTTTCAAAGTCGTCGGCAGTGAGCTCCTCAAATTCCTCGTCCGATGCCGTCTTCCAGCGTTCTGCGTCCCATCCAGGAGGATAATACGAGGGGGTGGTCATGGCGGTTACGTGTAATACGTGATGCAGGTGCGAGAGATGAGGTGACGTTTGCAACGTCAAGAAAGATGGGCTTATAGACTGCTGTTTCTATTAGTCATTGACGAACCCCGCACGGCCGGATAAGATAGATCCAAACGAACCTAATTGCGGACGATCGCTGCCTGCGTATTTTACTTTGAAATTTATTTCACACAATGCGGGTTCGTGTGCTTTACATGCGTGGGGTGTGATATACTACTCTCTCAAACAGCTCAATCAAAATGACTACTGCAACTTAACACTGTCCTCTCCCTTATACCATGGTCAAATTTCAAAAAGAAGAAACGAGAAAAAAGGAAAAGGAAAGTCATGTGCTATTTGGTCATGGCGGCGGCGGCCTCGGCCCTGTGTCTCTTTGCTGAGCTAAGTAGAGAAGGCCCTGCGACATCGATGGCCTACTGTAACGCGCTCTGGCACGTCGGTCCAGCAATCTCGTCTCGCCGGGGGGGTCTCGCTCCTCATCAAGCCCGCCGGTGGAGCGGGGGATCCACGTCACGGATGGGCACACCACTGTATTACACCGTTGACAGGTACTCCATACCTTGTTAGTTGGACGAGAAACTCGAGTCTGCTCCGTGCGGGACGGATCCGGCTGTGCCTCGAGGAAGCAGGCGGCAACAGAATTGGCGGCAGCCCGACTACGCAGCATAGCATCTGCGCCGGCCTCTCCTCCGCTCCACCTATATCTTTGATGAGATGACCCCGATCCCGAATCTGTCGTCCTCAAGCTTGACTTCTCTGGCCAGCCTGCTTCTTATTTCTATCCACACCATCCCCAGCAATTCTCGTTTACATCCCCCCTTCTCCATTGCACTTTTTCCCCTTCATGCTACTGAAATACAGCAAAGCATGACATCTGCTCGAAATTCTCTCACGCCAGAGGCCATCATAGGCATTGTTGCTCTTTTTCTCGCCTTTCCTCCCCTGATCTTTGGCTTTTGGCGATGGCGAAGATCGCTGCTGCGCCGTGCACCGGCCGCTCATCCGCTGCACGCCTCTGACGGTGCGTTTTTTTTTCTTTCGATTTCTCATAACCTCGCTAGCAGCTCTTTACCATGCTCCATCCGGCTTTGCTTCAAATTTTATCCAAGCTTTGTCCCATGCCGGGGATCGTCCTGATGCCGCCATGTCCGTTGCTGTACCTTTATTGGGCGAGAATGCTAATGTGCAACGCAGAAGCCATGTCGAGCCCACGGAATGCGACCCACCATTACCCTCGACAATACTCGCCCGCGTCTCGCGATTCAGATGCTTCGTTGATTGATTGCACACATGATTGCGGTTATCGGCAGCATAAATTGGTCAGGGTCTCAATATATGAAGAAACCGCGACAAGTCGTTTCGACCAGGACATCTGCAGGGCTCGCTGACAGTGTGGGCGGCGGTTTCTCACTGAGGAACAGCAAACTGCTGCAAAAAAGGTTTCGGCTATACTTCTGCCTACACGAAAACCAACACACGTTTGCTTGAGAGAGAAAGCAATACAACTACTGCCTTCATGATGCCGCGAGATGACTTGAAAAGCTACATGTCAAAGAATTTTCAACCCTGATTCTCATGCATTGGTTCTTGTGCATTAGTTATCGTGCATGTTTTGCCATGCAACTCGGAGAGCAAGCCTGTCTCCAAAGGCTCAAAACCTCTAAACGAAAGCTGCTTCATTCTTTGTCGCCTCGAAACGATTCTTGAGCTGACCACTACTTTGGTAAGTATAGATCATTAGCGCTAGACCCGCTTTAAGGAGGGTGTTTTCAAAAACACCCTCCTTAAAGCGGGTCACTCCTTTCAGCTGCTCAGTCAAGACAGCTTCATCTCAGTACAAGTGGCATCGAAACCCGCCATTGTGTCGAGAGCGACAGATACTGTAGAACGCTTGTACTTACTACACATCTCGTAGCTTTTTAGGGGTAGTATCTCTATAAAACTGATCAATGAATAACCAACTAAAACGCTACTTATTGTTTCTCGGCTCCGTGCGCTAGGCTACCACTGCTTTTTTACAGACAATCACTAGCGCCAGTCACACTTTTCTATGGATGCTTTTTTAAAACACCCATAGAAAAATGGGCCACCTCTCCTAGCTGCTCAGTCAAGACAGCTTCGTCTCAGTAAACAAGTGGCTTTGAATCCGCCGCGACGCCGAGAGCGATGAACACTATATGAGGCTTGCACTTGCCGCCTAGCTTGCAGCTTTCGGGGAGCAACATCTTCCCGTGGTTTGTAAACGAAGAACCAAGTAAGACGCTACTTGTTATGTCTCGGCTCCGAAGCGGTTCTGGGTCTACGATCGTTACTTGTAAAGAGGAATACGCGATCATAGCTATCCCCATAAAATGGTGATGGTTTCTAGCCCCATAGAATGGAGGAGGTTTTTTAAAAACCTCCTCCATTTTATGGGGACATAAAAAACCTCCTCCATTCTATGGGGACAGGTACCTCAGTCCGGTCAAGGTAGCTTCGTCTCAGAAACAAGAAAAATGCTGCTCCCAAGTTGACATCGAGAGCAACAAGTAGAGAGTTGGAGGTTTGCAGCTTGGCCCACATGTATGTTTGCACAGGCAGCTTGGAGAGCAAGGTTCATCACTTGGGTTAAAACAAATGATTCACCGACTACCATTACTTTTACAAAGGAATATCGATGACAGCAAGTCCCAATTTTATGTGGCATTCTCTGAGGAATGCCACATAAAATTGGGTCACTTGTTGCTAGCCGCTCAGTCATAGAACCATCGGTGCAAGTTTCACCTCGAGAAACGGGTGTTATTGGCTGAAGTACATACATTGGAGTTCCGGTAAAGTATGTCAGAGTGCGGAATAGCCTCACCGTCACCAGCACATTTTAGCTCTTGATTTCGGAAGTCAACTCCTCGATATACGCAGCCGGAACTGCATTACCTTGCCGTCTGATGCGGCATCGCTCGTTGCAGACAAGGATTGGCGCAAATCATACTAACGCGCATGGGCGCGTCACAAGATGGATAGCCCAACGTGAGATAGGACGGGAAACGTGGAGCAAATCTATGGCCAAATTTTATCCGCAACGGTCAGGCTAGGCGTGACATCGCGATGGCTTGCATTGAGTACACTCTAGTTAGTGTCTCTGTGCGACCGGGGCGGCCCGTCAAGAACGGGGCTACGGCCGAGATCCAACGGTTTAAACGGCGACTAGCCTTGGCTAGCGGGGCCCAAGAGATGCGAACCAAGCCAAGGACATTTTAGAGTCGGTATGCCGCTCTCTGCATCGCAAAGAGAATGAAGTCGTACCTACATTGCTTTGCAGAAATGCATCATCAAACCCAGGGAGCCCTCTGTGCTTTCTGAAGCACCTTGGGCATGCCGTTTTCGAGTTGGAAAACATCGCAAGTGAATTTTATCGCTGTAAGAGGCAGCAATCATCTACTGATACCAGTGACTTACTTGGTCCCGCTACCTACCCCAGTTGCCCAGCTCTTCGCCCTTGTCCCATCTCACCGGGGCCAACGCACGTCACTCCATCTTACGAGCCGCAGACGCTGGTCGGCTCCGGGGCAGACTGGCCGACCGTGGAATTTCGCATGCAGAATATTTCCATCTCACAATCCCGCGCTGCACAAAACCTACATTTGCCGAAGCGCTGCCATCTATCCCCGTGGTATTTCGCTGTCACATATAGAAGTCGTACACATATTCCGGTGCATTTCGGGTCCTATTGGTCATTCGACGGTATCGTCATACATATCGGTCGGCCAGCCCTTGACCACTACCTATCGTGCGATGATGCACTGCTACTTATTATATAAATTAGCCATCCCGTCAAAGCAGGGACCACTGACATGTCAGCACACCATATCACCATTCTACATTTTTCATATTTGGTTCGCTCATTTTTAATTTATCCTCCGCCTGCTTCAGTCGTCCGACTCAGTCTCCACACTGCACAGACTTATACGGCCACTCCCGCGACGAGGCCCGAGCTTGTCAATTGGTCTCAAATGTCTCTCCGACCTGAAGCCATCATCGGCATTGTCGGTCTTTTTCTTGCCGTCCCGTCCATTCTACTTATGCTCTGGCAATGGCGCAAGTCGAAATGGACGGCTTCTAATCTGCGGCCTTCCGAGCCTCGCTCCCAAGGTACAAATTTCCCATGACATCGCACGCGATATCAGGAGCCCACCTCTATTCCCCCACGAAACAATGAGCTATGCCAGGAAACTCATGTCAAGAAGGATTCTAACGGCTTCTAGAGTACGGCTCACAATGTCTTCGGTGGCAGCTCACACTTTCGCGTCGCACAATTGTCTGTTCTAGATGCAGCTCGGACCCTTCTCTAGAACAATGTCTTATTCGAGGTGGAGATGAAGAAGGTGACATTTTCTTCCTGACTGCACGTTTAAAGTTCAAGGAAGCAAAGTCAGAGGCTGCACCTCTGAAGCTCAAGGATTGAGTACTTGTCGAGTTGTGCAGCAGCGTTGAAAAGCGAGGACAACTGAAAGCCGGCAAGGAGTCCTGGCCATACTCCCCGTGAGGGGCGTTTCCCGTGGCAGCTGCTTAGGAGAGGTCTAGACAGTCGAATGGAAATCCGGCATTGAGAGAAGCAATCTCTGGACGGAGCAAAGGCCATGGTGTAGATGCTCGGGACGAAGAACGTGGCTGTTGCAGAGAAAGTTGACCCATCGGAGCATATTGTCGCGTCCAGCAGCCATGGCAAAATGCGAATGCACATTTACTGGTGTGGTGCCTCCAACAGATGCACTGCGGCATGTGTACGGAGTACATACGAAGAGGCGTGTGGCGCAGGCACCGGTAGTTGCGTACCTGCAAAGTACTTGCACAGGCCCTCGCAACAGGGCGGCGTGCTGGGAATGTGGGACTGTCCATCTGGTGCTTGTGCTGTTGAGTTGGGCACACAAAAAACGGACGCGCCACAGATTCTGTGGCGCCTATACCCCCTTATATCACAACACATGCGGCGCCGGTGGAAAATAGGCCTGCCACGCCTGGCTCGGCTGATCAGGGACAGGGAGCGTGGCGCCGCCACAGCGCTCTCGCTCCGCCCAGCGACCGGGCCGGGATTAGATGTGGCTTGGTTGACCTGCATGGAGAAGCCAGCCTGCAAAGACAAACAGACGAAATATAAAGACGTGCTCGGCACGCTGCACTTGGGACACTTCAACGTCGGCAGCATCGAGTCAGCAATTGCATTTTTTTTCCTCTTTTCCTTTTTTTTTTTTCATTTTTTTTTACCTTTTCATTTTCATCCTCCGCAGTTTCCTTTCACCTTTGAATCGAATAAACCGCGATCCCGTCATCACTACACAACTTGAACTCTTCTGCACCATCATCTCTGTGCAAATCGCCCACCCGCGGCTGGCCTGATGACTCTCACACCAGAGGCTACGATTGCCATAATTGCACTCGTTGCCGCCTTGCCGCCGTCAGCCATTATTGTCTGGCGTTGGCTAAGACGACTACTTGTCCAATCCCGACGTATACTAGACCACGAAGGTGCGTACTGCGCTTACCGGGCGAGTTGGCCCCAAAGCCTGGCAAGCAGTATGCTGATTCACACGATCAAAAAAGAATCGGAATTGGGCTTATATTTACCGCGCGCATCTCTTCCGGCGATACCAGAGCCTTTGCTCAAAGGCCAGCTCACAGGTTTGCCTCGTCCTGGCGCCGGTGGTGCTCAGCGCTGGGCTGGGTCAACCACGATGCTGGTAACAGTGGAACAAAGAGAGCTGCATTACGTTGGGATCCACGGATAGCAGCAACCGAGTCGGGCAGTTTACAAAAATAAATTCCGTCATTCTGTGCTGTTGATCAGTTCGAAATCTCCAATGCTCGTCTTGATTGCTTTCAAAAGGTGCCATGCACCGCGGGTGCGGGAGGCTCCCGGCATCGGTTCCAGCCCCTGCACGGGATTGACCAAAATGACAGGGATTCGACTTTTCAGATTTTCCAAATCGAATCCCTGTCACAACGCCAAGGACGAATCCGGCGAGCTCTTGGGCTCTCAATCACTATCTAGTAGCAGCTGTAATTCCTCAACTAACTAATAAGCTCAAGCCACGCCATGTCCTCGGCCGCTGCAGAGAGCGTCTTTCTGCTGCAGGGTTGTATTCCCGCCCCAAGTGGCCTTGCCATCACTGCGGGAGCATTCAGCAGCCGTCGTCCAGTTCCAAAGGCAACTACGGGAAAAAAAAAAAACTCTGCGTGTCAAAGTACAGCAAGCACTGTAAATGCACTACAGACTTGTTGTCTCTTCCGGCAGTCGCGGGGCCAGACGCAGAGGTGCAAGCCTGCCTTCTACTTCACAATAGATCAGCAGTGGACAATCCTGCTTGTTGCTGCCGTCTCATGCCGACCCACAAAAGCCAGGCAATTTTTGTGGAGCCAGGCAATTTTTAAAAATTGCCTGGCTCCACAAGAATTTGGGGAGGCGTTTGGAGACTCGCGCCGGTTTGGACACAACCAGCTTCTCATCTGCGACGTGCGAGAGCCACCTTCCTCGACAAAACAGAGCATGCAACGGCCCCATAATATCTTGGGCGTTTTTGAAAAAGGACCAAGATAATACGGGGCCCTCTAGTTACCCACGGATCTCAGCAATACGGAGCTGTCCCCTTTCAGGCATTGTAATTGCAATGAGGTTGCTCGATCGCCCTCGGCCTTGTTTCTCCAAACAGCATTCATAGGAGGCTAAAAATCAACCGAGCGTCGGTAGTAGTCCGACCGAAAGTATCACCGCAGTATTTTGATTCGGCAATTAAGGACATGCGGTTGGAGCAGTCTATGCAGAAGTGATGAATGTACAGCTCCTTTAACCTGGCCGCCACCGAGCCCTCCCATCAGCCGCGTCTGGTAGAGGCTTCGTGGCTTGCACGGTCAAGGCGTGGCTTGCCAGTTGAACCCAGCTCAAGCCACATCGGCGGAATACACGTATACAATGTCGCTGCAAGTCAGTTCTAATCGCCAGGCTATGCATGGGATTCACCCTCAATGGTTGGCAATCGAGCGGCATGAAGTGAACTTTTCATCATTAAGTAGAATCCCTCTGCTCTTTTTTCCGTCTTTGTTTGTTTGTTCCCTCACATTTTACTCGTTCTATTTCCATCGTTTAAAGTCACAAACAGAACACCACCAGCAAGCCCGAGCCACCTTGTGTCACCATCTCACGTTCATCGCTCGACAGTCCCAATGACACTCTCGCTAGGAGACATCACTGGCATCTCCGGTGCCGCTATTGGGGCCCTATCCTTGACTGTCACTATCTGTAAATGGGTTTCCCACTCGAGACAGGCAACTGCTCGAGCAGACGCCAGTTGTGGAGGTATGTTGCGGCTCTTGGTCGAATCAACAAGCAAAAATGACAACTGACTCACCGACTCGAAAGAAGCGACGATGGACTCTCTGGCTTGATCATGCTTTCGCGGGAAACCACGTGCATTTTCTGGCGACAAGCCTGTCTGTGGATGCCGGCCAGTGTTGGAGAACAACGTTCGCGCAACGCTGGACTCGTTTGGCTACAATGCGGATGACTGTCGAGGAGGTAGGCGCATAGCAAAGGATTCACAATAAAAATGCAATCGATTATACATGGTGCCATGTCCTGTTGTAGTGTGACTTTGCTCAGAAATATCATCTTGTCTACGCCGCCGGTACTAGTAGCGCAAGGCTGGGAGGCGGGTCTACTTGTGTGCATGGAGCGAGTAGCGATGAAAGAAGCATATCGCCTTGCATGCTTGATAGTCATCTTGATTGGATACCCTTTGGATAACTAAGTTATTTCAACATGGCTCATTTGAGGTCCCTCTCCAACTCTTTGATCGCCGCCCGCCCGTAGACAGCCGCAGTAGGAAAGGCAGGCGCCCGACAGAGAACTTGACGGGGGGGCGCTGGGGCTTTTGTACTAACCTTGGTTAGTCACTCAATTTCTATCCGTACCTACGCCAGAGAAGGCTCCTTTGTGGGGTCGTCACGGCACCGTCTTTCCGCCCCGTAGGGCTTACACGGCATGGGAAGTACCAGTAAGCCCTGCGTATCACAATGGCAGCACAGCTCAATTGCGCATCTGCCGACGGATGGACTATTCAACCACCATGCGAGCGCTTAGATCACTGACTGGAAAGAAGCGCGCTCATGTACAGTCAATAGACTCGGCGGCCAAGTCCGCAGAGTGCCTACCACAGCGCCCGCGTGGTCGGCAAACTGACTAGCCAGCCACCAGCCAACCAAGTCTCGGCTGGGCCTGGCCCGGGCCCATGTACGGGTACACGGCACAGATTTACACATACGCACAGCCTTACTGCGCCCCGATTTGGCCAAAGTGATAACGCGGCCTCCTGCATGGAGCAGCACACGGGATTACGTGACCCCCTGACTGGGGGAAATTAAAATCGAACCATGGGTGAAGACTTTTGAAAAACATACTTATTTCGCACCGCAACCTGTTCTCAATACCAACGCTCTCCCCCTTTCCTTTACCACGATAATCGCTGCGCGCGCGCTTAAGACCGGGCCGACAGCCGAAGCCACCTGCGCCATGTTTAGACTCGCCGTCGCGACCGCTGGAGCCGTGGCCACGGCGACAATGATGGTCTTGCTCATGATTCTCTTCATTCCCTCCATCATCTAGTACCCGTACGTTGCCGACGCAATTTGCTCATCACGATCAAAACACCAATAAACTGACACAAACTCGCCAAGAAGAAAAACGTTGCCAAGGAGCCAGTCGCATTAGCACCATCGCAGCCCAGCCGTCACAAGCGTTGGCGCGACTTGGTTTGTGGACCCTACCAAAGCGCTGAAGAAAAGGAGAGGTCTACGAATCGGGAGCCTTGTAGCAATAGTCGATGTGACCATTGGCTGGGTTTCCCCAATAATTTGCTATTTTTGTTCTTGTTTTAGCGGAGTTTCATGTAGCGGTTTCGACCGCCCCAGGAGTTTGGTTTATACTTACGAAATTTCACGGCTGCCTTTGAGGCCCCCAGCACCGCAAATGACAGAATGAAAACCATGACCGATGTGCCGCCGTCCAGCGCCGCCGACACCAGGTAGTTGTACTTGACAAAGAGATTCGGGTGGCGCCGACGCACATACCACTGGGCGGCGAACCCTGCCGCGAAAAACGTCATGACCGACGAGTTGATGCCCAGGTTCAGGTAGCACAGGTAAAACATGATGACGGGCGTGTTGATGAGGTCGAGGCCCAGCCGCGGCCAGCGGCGGTGCGCGAGCCAAAACGGCACCGGCGCGAGGAAGCCGAGAAACGTCACCAGCGGCACCCACTGGTACTTTGCGCCGACGCTGAAGAGCTCGTGCGGGAAGCCGCCAAAGGTGACGGCCTGGGCGTTGAACTGCTGCGTGATGGCGCCGGACCAGATGTTGGTGCCCTGGACGCTGCGCAGGATGTCGGCCTGGTTGTCGATGATGCTGTTGGCCATGACGTAGTTGAGGCCCGCGCCGACGGCGGTGCCGACCATCTGCATGCAAAACGTGGTGCGCGGCGCGAGGTGCCCGTACTGCGCGAGCTTGAGGTCCTTGGCCAGCAGCACGCCCTGCAGCAGCGAGTTGTAGCTGTAGAGCGAAAAGTACATGTTGGCAATGGGGAAGCGCGGCCGCATGTAGCCGCCAATCATCTGGATGATGGACTGGATCGTGAAGCTGACGCCCGTGATGCCCTGCATGGAGCCAAAGATGAGCAGGTGGCAGTAGCCGACGAGCAGCGCGACGAAGAAACCCCACCACGGGAGGGTGCTGTTGCTCTGGTAGATGATGATGAGGCCCACGGCGGCGGACAGGACGAGCACGATGCCGTACCACCAGTCGGGGCATTCTTTGTAGTTTTGCATCAACAGGTAGTGAGGGTCGTAGTGCGCCTCGGAAGTGCTTTCGCGGTCGGCGGGGAGAGTGTCGGAGGACCGGCCCAGGCGCGCTTTGACAGACTTGATGCTGGCAAGGACGCGACGTGGGTTGAGGAAGCGGAAAGCAGCTTTGATCTCGGTCGGGTACCAGAGTATGAGGTGTGTGATGGCGGCGGCAATACACATGTTGGTCAACAGAACGTTGAGGACGTTGCTGGCGGCAAAGTTGGGCAGGCCGAGCTTCGCGGCCGCCGCCAGGTCAATCTTGCCGTCTGGTCCAATCGCGGCCGTCTGGTTCCATTCCACCGGGTTTCCGGCCGTCGAGTCATCTGAAAAGATGAGCTGCGACAGAAACGGAAACTTTTTGGCCTCCCATATGTTGCTGTAGTAGACACCGATAAAGAGGATGATGCAGCCAGTGATGCCAATGCCCTGGCTGATGAGGCTGCTCACGGGAAAGTACAGCGGCGACTGGCCGCCGGAAATGTACTGCCAGTCGAGGCAGATGGAGAAGAGGCCGAGGCCCTCGTTGCCCTCGGCGCCGCCAAAGATGTTGGTAAACGTCGGGCTGCCGCGGTTGGCGAGGCAAAAGACGCTGACGCCCGTGAGCAGCGGGCAGATCCACTGCGGGATGATTTCCCAGAAGAAGATGCCGAGGAAGACGTAGAGGAAGACGCGAAACGGCTTGCGGTTGCTGGGCGCGCGCGAGTGCAGCCGCTCCAGCATGGCGTTGATGGGCAGGTTCGCCGGCCACAGCATGGCGGCCGGGTACACCATGGTGCGGCGCATCAGCCCGGCCATGCCGTAGCCCAGGCACTGCGACGACATGAGCATGAAGAAGGTGACGGCGCCGCCGAACCGCCGGTCGTAGTACAGGCGCTCCGCCGACACAATCTCGAGGCCGAGCGCCGACGTGCTGGCCGCGTTGGCCATGATGGTGATGGCCAGGTGCTCCTTGACGTTGAAGGGGCCCGGGTTGAGGAAGCGCCCGATCTTGCCCTGCCGCGGGAGGAGCCGCGCCATAGCCTCGCCGAGGAGAAAGGCGACGACGGCGATGAAGACGGCCGGGATAGAGACAAACTGCGGCTTAAAGTAGAAGATGCCGGACAAGACGCCGCCAAAGACGGAGAGGCCCAGGCCTGCACAACGGTGTCAGCGGCGTTTGAAGAGGCATAGAGCACCAGTTAGGAGCACGAACCAAGTACCATGGAGCGAAATGTAATCGCAGATAGAGTAGGGTCATCGTTGAGATGGATCGTATGGGTGAGGACGTCAAACGCAGTAGCTGGCTTGTGCAGCTGGGGCTCATCGTCATCTACATTCTCAGCCGTCACTGGCTCAATCGACTCTTTCTTTTCATCGCGAGCCCGCTGCTCGGCGGCAATAGGCGCAGGGCCTTCGTCGTCCGGGACTTGTTTTGCCATTTTCTGTGTCCTTGGAAAAGGGAGAAAAGAGCTAGCTCGAGACTACCGTGGTGGTAGGTCGTGCCCTTTTTATCTACAACTGAAACCTTACTCCGAAGTCCCAGGCCGCCTTATCGACCTAATCGAAGGGACCGGGCCCCTTTGCTTATTTTACCCCGCGCTCGATATTGACGGGGCTTGGATGCGGGCGCATCTACTGCTGTGTTGTCTGTCACACCCCAATCGGGGGACTCGGTGATGTGGTTGGGGAGGTTGAATTCAGCTTCTGCGACCTGGGCTAGGGAGCATCAGCGGTCTAGAGCAAGCCACCACGGCTGCTGCGGCACGCGGCCGGGCTCATCATTCAGACTACGCCGTAAGTAGAACGCGGAGCGACCCATTTGCAGATCTGTTCAGTAGATCACTCCGGGAAGTTTGTTGAAAAAGCTGCTCAAGTTTCTTTTTTTTTGTCTCGCCACATCGATCAGGGGCACTTCTGCCGGGACTGGTACAGCACTGATCGCGACACTAGTTGGTTACATCCATTCCTGTCGCTGAACCAAGGTGCGACGGCGCTGAGCTGATCAATGTAACCCTTTGATGTCCCGCGTATGCGGAAGAGAGCTTGGCAACGTTGTCAGCATGTATGCAAAGCTGCCAAGCTGAAGGCGCACCTTGTCGGGCCAGCGGTTTGATCCTACAGGGCTTGTGCTTCATTTTGGCTCCCTCTACTCCGAATAGACCGTTCCCCCTCAACGGTCAAGTGACGTGTGGAAAGTGAAAGAGAGAACACGCCAAGCGGTGCAAGCAGAGATGGAAGCCATCTGGAAAGCAAGGGGAGCGTGTAAGACGCTGGAGGCGACCAGGCCCTAAGATGAGACCAATCAGAGGATCAACCGAACAAAAACATGACAGAAAGGATAGAAAACAAGACTATGATGGAAAGCAGCTTTGCATTAATTGCTTTGGTTATAAAACTACGAACATATCCCCGGTTTGCACCTCCGACTTCTCTTCCTTTACGGAGCTCCTCCCCACGTTTACCGGCGCCGTTCCCTCAATCAGTTAGCTTAAGCCTCGTTATGGAGACCAGGAACCGAAATCAAATTTCCGACAGCCCTACACAAAAATGAAAGGTTTCTCTCCTCTAGAAAAAGGAAAGCAAGAATTCACCAATCGAATCCTTCTTCTGAGCCGTCATGAGCACGGACCTGGGCACCTGCATAGCGGCTATTGCGCCAGTGACCGGCATCATCGTCGAATCTCTGACCAAAGGCGGCTGCGCGCCGTGGGCATGGGACGACCAGGGCCGCTGGATCATTCACGAGTACGCCGTCGCGCGGCCGGTGACCGAGCGCTGGGGCCTCCACATGGACCTATTCTCGCACGACAACCTGAAGGCGGGCGATGTAAACTGTCGCTATACCGCCATGGTGAAGGAGGAGACGGAGGATCGATGCGCGCCGCTGATGAGATATGGCCTGAGTGGTGTGGATGAGCTCTTTATGCTGAACCCTGTGCTCCGCGGCGACTGCTCAAACATTAAATACAATACCCCGTATTGCACAGAAGGCTGTAAGCTGATTTCCCTTCTTCCCCTTTCTAATTATACTAGTCGTTTGAAGTTTGACCACCGGATGTACAAACCACTAACAAGGCACGCCAGTTTTGGAACCCCTGCGAGCACACGACGGCTTCTGCGGCCCTCCGCACAACAACGCAACATGTCGCGGCGTTGATCACGGCCAATGCTGCAATTCTGAAACCTGGCGTTGTGGCGAGTCAGAGTAAGCCATCTTTCCCAATTTCCACAGGCCGCATTCGGCAAACACCCACCGTGCTTCAAAAACCACCTAGCCTCCTTGACAGTTTGAAAGAAGACCAACTGACACACGTTCGCCTGATAACAGACAAGACTGCGCCATGGGCGTGTGCTACGAGGGACTCTGCTGGGGCCACAAGCACTACACGACCGACGGCACTTGCGGCAGCCAGAACGGCGATCGCAAGTGCGCGGGCAAATGGGGAGACTGCTGCAGCGTCAACGGCCGCTGCGGGACGGGCCGCGAGTTTTGCAGTCGGGAAACGTGCCAGAGCGGCAACTGTGAGGGCAAAGAGCAGACGAAAGCGGGGATTCAAGATCAGACTCTTTGAAATGATGTTGTCGTGGCCGTCTTGGGTCGTTTCTTGTAGCAGTCTCGTGTAAGTCAGCTTGGCATAAAACTACCAGGTGGCCAGCGAGGATCAGCGACCACCAAGCCTGTAGCTATGGAATTGTAGACTTGTACGTGTACAGCAGGCCTATTGATCTTAATTTGTACACGGCTTGCAATTTGTGTCAATATACATCTTTGGACGCCACAATGTCTGGACCACGTACGGTGCGTATACGGAGACTTGTCGCCAGCCGTCATCCCCACTGTACCCAAAAACCGTTCTCGCCAGTCAAACACGGCGCCATTCATCATCCCAACCAAACCGCGCGACGGACTGCAAGCAAAAAAGGCCGTCAACTTAAAAGTCAATCAACTCACCTCAGCCAGGCTTTGCTACCATGGACCTCGCCAGCCAGCTACGCGCATCCATCGCCGCGCAGTGCCTGCCGCCCGCATCCAGCAGCTTCCTCACCACCCTCGTCGGCTCGCGCACGCCGCCTCCCCCCATTGCCTCTCTCCTCGCCACTGCCAAGGCGCGCCTCCTCGCCTGCGACCTCACCTCCGGCGGCGGCAGCAACAGTATCCTCGACGCCGCCGCCACGGCTTCTTTCCCCGCCGACATCGACAGCGCCCGCGTCGAGGAGCGCGCGCTGCCGCGCGACGTACACGTGCAGGTCGTCGACGTCGAGAACCTGAGCCTCAGCCGCTGGGAGCAGGTCGAGGAGCTCGAGGCCGTGGCGCGCGGCGAGCGCACGCGCGGCCGCGAGGTCGTCCGCCTCACCGACGACGACGACGACGAGGGCGAGAATGCCATCCGCGCGGCCGGCACGCAGAGCAGAGGCGGCGGGGCAACGCAGCAGGCAGCGACGGCGGCGGGAGCAGCGAAGAATGCCGTACATCGGCTGGTGCTCCAGGACTGCAAGGGCAAGACGGTGTACGCGGTGGAGATGAAGCGCATCGACAGGATCGGCGTGGGCAGGACCAGCATTGGCGAAAAGATGCTGCTGAGGGCCGGCACCGTCGTCGCGAGGGGCTCGGTGCTGCTGACGCCGGACAAGACGGTGTTTTTGGGAGGCAAGGTCGAGGCGTGGCACGACGCGTGGATGAATGGGAGACTGGAGAGGCTCAAGGCTGCGGTGGGAGCAGATCGGCCGCAGTGAATTTTATTAAAATCTTGTTTTCTAGGCGCAGGCGTTGTGGAACTTCTCGATACCCAAGAGGCATGCCGAGTTTATTGGGCTGCTTATGAGAAAAGCTTCATTCATTCGGAAATATGAGTTGGTAGTCGTAAAACAAGGCTCATTCATATTACATAGTAAATAATCTACCCGCAACAAAACACACAATTCATTGACTTGTACAACATGCTGCTGTCCGTACAGCTACACTTATGAACGGCTAGTGGCTCGAGCAATGGTGAAAACACCAACAATCACAACCGCCAGCGTCACAATCGCGCCAGGGAGCAATAGGTCGTTGGGAACACCAGCGATAATCTGCTCTTGCGTAGGGGCCGGCGTGTTGCGCGTCCGACGCGATCTACGCGCTGGCGCGTGCCCATCCTCGTCGTCGTCTTCATCTTCCTCCTCTTCATCATCACTGTATGCCCGACGTCTTTCGCGCACCACGGGAGCAGTCGATGTGGGAGGGGTGGCAAGGACCGGCGTCTCAATAGGAGCAATAGGAGCGGCAGGGGGCTTCTCAGGGTCGTGAACATAGAGCTCGACCTTGTCCCGGTGGCCTTGGCGTGCAAGCAGGATAGCCTCGAGCAAGTCATTATCTGTCGTGATGGAGACGGTGTCGCCCTCATCATCCATGTAGCTCAGAGCAAAGCCCGTGTTGCTCAGCTTGCCATCGTCGGCTGTCGGCACACCGCCGATAGACTCCACCTCGTTGCCGAGTTTTGAAGCGACGGCAGCAACAAACGCCTCAATGCCCTGCGAGGCCACGACCTGCAGACGATGAACGCGGTTCGAAGGGGCCTTGAACTTGAAAGGAAAGGGAAGATCGGCAGGAGCAATTTCAGGGTCATGGTGAGATCCTACATGGGAAGCAGAGTCCCCGGGAGCGACACTGTCTCCCAGGCGATCACGGCCGACGTCGGGTGTCATCATGCGCGATCCCATGTTTGTGTGGTGCTGGCTCCCGTCTCCAGAGACCATGGACTCAGTCTCGTTGTCAATGGACAGCCAGAACTTGTTCCAGGCCGGGCCCTCGCCGTCTCCAGTCGACATGGAGTTGATCTGCTCCAGAGTAGCGTACGTCAGCTTGAGGACGTCGACCATGCCGACAATCTCGCCGCCGTCGTTCATGACGGGCAAGTTGAGGTAGTGACCATCGTGCATCTTGCGGAGAGCCGCCTGAATCGTCATATCCATCGGCGCAAAGTCGGGGTGGGGAGTCATGACACGCACGACACTGCAGTTGGCGGGGTCCAGGCCAGGAGCAATAACACGAAGAACAACGTCCTTGCTGGTAAAGATACCAGTAATGGCACCCTGGTCCTGAACAAGGACGGCGGTGGTGTGGTTCTCCTTCATAAGCGCAGCAGCTTCCTTGACAGATGTTCTCACACTGACAGTCGTGGGAGGGATGCCGTTGAGGACCGTCTCCAGAGTCGGGCCGGACATTTTGCTGCGCAGAGCCTCGACGTACTGTATAATCTGCTGGGGCTGATTAGTACCCAGTTCAGAGTGGACACCCTCGAGGGCATCGTAGAGCTTTCTCGACGAAGAGTAGGCGCGCTCGAGCTTCTCCATGGCATCGTAGAAGCACTTTGTGATATCGAGGACGCCGGAAATGTCCTGGTTCTCGTCCATGACGGGCAAGTGGCGGAAACCCTTGCGGACCATGAGATCGAGAGCATCGGTGGCGCTGGTGTCGGTCCGGGCGCAGAGAGGGTTTTTCGTCATAATCTCGGCAATTGTGACTTTGCTCGCCTTGTCGCCGGCGCCGACGACTCGGAAAGCCAGATCCTTGGCAGTAAAGATGCCCGCGATGCGGTCGTCATCGTCGGTCACCAGAACGCAGTCTTCCCGCTTGGCGGCCATGAGCTGGGCAGCCTCGGAGACAGTCGTACCAGGCTTGATCTGGAGGGCCTGACTAGGCTTGAGGGCCATGACGGTGCCAGGCGGGGCCTTGCGGGAGTGTCGGGCGCGGTTCGTCAGGTTCTTCTTCTTGGAGAGGTCATACTCGATCTTTCGGCGGATGGCCTGCAAATGCGAATTGTTGTCAGTGTTTACGTGTCTTGCATTGTTTGCCATGTGTGGCGTTCAAGCGGCCCGGATAATGGCATTGGAGCCTCCGCACGATGCAACCGCCAGGGACCTCGTTGTCGAGGTACGCACCTCATCACGCTTGGTCTGCTTCTGACGACTGGCGCTGACGGCCGAGCCAGCCTCGGAGGGCTGCGGCTCGCCAGCCGGTCGTGGAATACCAGAAGTAGCAGGACTGCTGGCAAAGGGAATGTTGCCCCTGCCTTGGTTGCGGGTGGGCGTCCCTCTCATTGTGTTGCCGGACATGGTGGGCAAAAGGAGGAGATGGACTTGGGAGGCTCGGTATTATAAACACAAAGGGAGGACTCGGCGGTCGCTGGCGGGGTGAACGGTAGAGGGCGGCCTGGCGGGAGTGGTTTGCCTTTGGGGGGCGTTCGAAGACAAAGGTTTCGAAACCTGCGCAGACGGGCCGTTCGAGGGGTGCGAAAGACTGGAAGCTCCAAAATAAGGGCGGTGGGCCAGGCTGGAGATGAGGTTGAGGACAATGTTTCTTTGCCGAGCTCGTGCTTGTTTACAATGATAACGAAATGGCAGGTATGACCACGGCGGCACTAACAGCGGGCACTTTCGGGACGTGAACGACGCGATTACAGGGCGTCGCAGCGCCGCCGCAGCGGTCACAAGCCTGGTGTTTCCAGCAGGAACCCGCTGTAAGTAGGGTGCTGCACCGCGTTTTGGTGCCAATCCCCCTGACAACGTGGCCCACTAGCCTATTCCTCGCCAGGCACAAAGAAAACAGACTTTCGGCTGATAGACTGGCAAGAACAATGCCACCAGAGTGTCATAAGATAAGTAAATAGAGATGTTTGAATCAAAAGGTTTGGAAGCTTTCATTTTCGGAAATGCAGTGGCTTGCTCCCCCAAGGGTCAGGACTCGCCACGTAGCAGCCGACGCCTCGACAATGCAGCCAATACCCAGGCGGCATCACACAGTTATTACAAGACTTTTTACGTATTCAGTCTTCTACCTTGGTGAGAACACGTCTCGACCCCGATATTTTCGCAATGCCGAGCTAGTCGCCAATAGAAGAGCAAAACGCCACGCTACGGTCTATGCTCACGTCCACTCCTCCCACGCTTTTACACACTTCTCCCACTCACCTCTCGACCACTTTGGATCGCTGTACAATAACTCTATATCCCGAGTGGCTAGCTCATCCGCCACACGACGCAGCCTGTCCCACGGATACTCGGCGCTGCCCTGCTCGCCGAGGACGCGGATCGGGAGATACCGCACGTACATTGTGCGCAGGCTCCCGTCATGCCTATCCGCTGCATAGGTGCCAAAGTCGCGGAGCCACGCCTCTTCGTTGGGTCCCACGTCGGAGAGACGCTCCGACTCCATGAAACCAATGCCAAACGACCATGTAAAGGTCCGGAGCTTTGGCGCAAGCAGCTTGCGTCCAGTCTCGTAGGAAAAGGTCAGGTTGGTGTTGTTAAAGGACCACCGAGATAGCGTCAGCTCTCTGAGTGCAGTGAACTGCGACAGATCAATCATCTGGCTATCTGTGTTGCGCCGTCGTAGAAAGCCGAGGTCGAGGACGGCAAGCGTGTTTCTGTGCTGAAGCAGAGCAGAACCAAACATGGCTAGATCCATGTCATTGGAATTGTTACGGAAGTTGCCGAATTGAAAGCTGTGCAGCTCCTTGGGCCAGCTCAGGAGCTGTTCCGTGGCCGCCCAGTCTTCGCTGTAGTCTTTGAGTGTGAGGTGTGTAAAAGACGCCGTGCGATATTCCTATCTTGGTCGTTAGCTATGAAGCATTCCCTACAGCATGTCGAGCTGCGTAGGCCAGTAGCAAACGATACCTTTTCGTGGATTGTTGGTGATGCAACACCCGTCATTGCGGTAACGCCATTCAAAGACAGTCTCTTTACGCCCCACGATTGACGGAATGCCTCGGCGACGTCTTGCAGAGTAGGCCCATAGCCCTGCCTATTTAGACTGAGATGGCGCAGGTGCCTCATATTCACGATAGCAGTGCTGACGATATCCAGTGTTTGAGTGCGGAAGTCGTCGAATCCCCCATTCACATGAAGAAAGTGCGTATTCGGAACAAGGGCAACAAGCTCTTTGACTCGATCAAATACATCCAAAGACGGATATTTGTCGCGTCCTTCTGCCGTATATAGACACAATCCTCGCACATGTGAGCGCAAGAGTGCATTCTCTCTCAATGCACGAAGAAAGAGCTCCGTTTTGCGTATGCGCTGCCGCTCACGAAACGGGTTCTCGCTTGTCGCAAAGACCTTGTAAAGGAGCGGGGTCGCCAGGCGGTTGAGGCGCCGGTCAACAAGAGCCAGGGCGTGGAAAACGGCGTGGCGGTCGGCCAAGATGTATGCATGGTCGAGTTCAACGTCCGGTCCGTATGCAAAGTCGACGATGCGAAGCAGGAGCTCCTCCGGTAGGTGGCCCAGACGGGTCTGGACGCCGCTGCGATCGGCACCATGCGCGTCCGGGTGACAATGTGCAGACATGGCCGGGAGGGCTGGCGATCTTGGGCAATGGCTAGAGAGTACGGACATGAAGGAAAGACCGATACTCATTCGTCCAACGGAACTGCGGGATGAATAATGCTGAATACGAGGTGTAGGGCGCAGTCGCGTCCCCGCTCAAGTCGGCTAGTAAAGGAGGCTTCCCAACCTTTCGTCTACCAGTATGGTTGTAGCAAGACTCTCGCTGTAGTCAGACGGGTGTACATCAGTCGCAATGCATCTCTTTCTCATCAAACATGTATCGATTTCCAGGGCTAAAGTTTTGTAATGTAATCTAGTGGTTAGTGCCAGCCCAACCCAGCGCCATCAAATTTGCCGCCTTTGTCCAGCTCCTCCGCGCAAGAAAACAGCATCCAACAAATTACCTGCAACCCAGCTGGACCTGATGAGCAAACTCCAGCGGCAGTCCTTGACATCAGTAGATTCTTGGACTGCGCGCCTCATTCGCGCGCCTCTCGTGCTCGAGCTCATTCCTCCACCTGGGCCACATCACCAACGGTCTATTGTACCAAAACTTGAGGCCAAGGCTTTCGTATCGTGCTTTGACACGTTGGAACCGTGTTTTGGGGTAAGGGGGCGCCCGCCACCCCCATCCGCTCTCTGCTAATCCGGGGTCGTACTCGTTTGGCTGCGCATAGTCGACTGAGACGGAGCGCAGCTGCGGGTGCTCTCGAGCGACGAGGTCGGCAAGATCGGTCAGCCAGTCCTCGTCAAACTGGTCAACATTGTTGGGCGGTCCATCTTCTCCGCGTTGTCCCGCGAAATACCAATGAATGTGGCCGAGTTGCGGCGCCATGAGCCGGTTCACCTGTCTCCTCGTAAGACGCCAGCGATGTCTGCTAATGAGTGGCCAATAGCACATTTTGAGCACTCGAAGGGCGGTAAAGGAAGAAAAGTCGAAACGATGTCGGTGCACGGGGAACCCCAAATTAAGAACTACAAGGTTGTTCTTGTGAGGTACGAGTAAGCTTTGAACGTCAAGATCGACCGATTCAAAGTAGTCTCCAATGCTCAGTTCAGTCAGTATTTCGGGCCATTGAAGCAGTGACTTGATATCCTCATTGCCGTCTTCGAAACGATACAGGGACAATTTATGGATTGAGGATGTGCGATACTCCTGGTTTCGTACGTCAGCTACATGTCTCAAGGAAGGTTTCCTTGCACAGGCTGAGTGGATGTATTACCTGCTCAGGTATTAGTGGCCCGTCAGCGTTCCGCGGGGCTCTTCCATGCAATGTCAACTCTGTCAACTTTGATGAGTAACCTCGGAGAGCTGCTACAATTCTGTCCACGGGAAGACGGTGCTCGGTGTCATATAGATGAAGATGGCGAAGTGAAGTCAGCCTTTTCAGTGTGTCTTGGATTAGCCTCCAAGTTATGGCACTAGGCGTTGAAAAATTTTCAATCAATCTAAAATATGATAGATTAACAGCCCGTTCCAATACTTTCAGTGGCAAGAGGGCGGAGCCATCATTTACCCAGCTCGTAGCGTCAATTGCCACGGTACTAAACGCTCGGATGCAGAGACCCAAGGTCTTGGGCGGATGCAATGTATCTCTCAGCATTTTCGTCTCTTCAATCTGGCGATGAAAAGCGCGGGATTGCATGTCGATTTCGAGGCATCTGTAGAGATAGGGTGTAGCGGCGACATTGAAGTGGCGGTTCACCATCGCCAGTTTGTGGGCTGCTTTGTTCGTCCCGTCGGGTTCTAGCCACTGCTGGTTCACAAAGTCAGTTTTAAGTTCCAAGGCATACTCGAAGACGTATGAGAGTATCTCGACGGGCAGCAGTGCAATATAGTTCCTCTGCCCCGCCGGCGCGGCCACTTCGTTTGACAAAGGCATCGTTGCTTTGGAAATGGGGTTAATCAAGTATGAGAGACGAGAAGTATGTCGATGGGAGCTTCTTCTTTGTCGTAGAAAAGAGACGTTACCGGCTTTTATATTGTTTTCTTTGCACGCGTCTGCTTCTACGCAGTGCCAGTTCGCCGACAACCTCTCAGCATGCTGTCGACATGTGCAGGCTGCACAAGCCAAAGTAAACCGTTTGAAGTTTTCCGCACAACGAATGATCCTTTTGCAACTCATTTGCAGGGTAATACTAAACTATCACTGGTGTCCCAGGATGAGCCATTTCACAGCTGCTTTATACACCGACTATTTCACTTCGCCTCGCCTCAAGCTGTACCGGCAAAAGCAGGTCCACCAAGTCTGCCGCGCAGCGAATCGATAATGGGGCTTGGGGCTTTGGGTGTTGCAACAGCTTCTTGTTCAACCGCCAATGAGTCATTTTACGCTTTCTGTGCAACTCAAGCTGCCGCCGATAGCTCACCGGCCGCGACCAGTCCCTCAATCGTGTTCAAAACCGCACCGGCACTGACACCGCCTCTCTGTGGCATCTGTGAACAGTTCTTTGCTTTGTATTCGGGGCGCCGGCGATATTCATGGCCGCTGCGTATACAGATTAGCCATTGCAGCCTAGACCCCGTAGCGTCAGGCCGAGTCATGCACCCGAGCAAGCTGTCACAGCGACTGCAGCAGCGACGCCCGCGAATTTGCGCCGATGCCACATGGCATACCGCCTTGGATTATGAGCTGGTGAAGCCAGCCGCCCGACCTGCGAATCGTATCTAGCACAACGGCGTCACACGGTACAATGCGCGGATAATTCCCCTACGGCGGCTCCGGCACCGTAGGTGGTGTCACTTGCGCAACATGTCGTTTAGGCTGTGCAACTATTTTCAAACCCGCCTGAAATCTCGCACAAAATCGTAGCTTGAGTGCAGCTGGCGTAGAATGGTTTGCAAAGGATCATGTCGTCGCTGTGGTCCGTCGACCCTGCGATAGGTCTATCAATGTTACGGAAGGAGTCTTCGGAGACACCAGACCTAGATGCACGGCCGCCTTATAATCTTCGTACTACATATCAATCCATCTTTTCTCGCTCTGGCTATTCTACGAGGTAAAGTATACGTGCCGTCGAGGTGGCCCCGCCGGCCACAGTCGACAATGTACCGAGCAGAAGACTCCAAGCAGCGAGTACGTGCCAGAACTTGCCTACCTTGAAGTCGGGCAGTTCTGATAATCTTCTTAGTATCAGCGCGCACAAACATAGCGCGACATTTCTGGACCACGCAGAGAGTTTAGTGTACACTGCTTGCACAGAGGTGACCGGCGACTACTGTTCACCAGACTACATGCAAGGAGGGATCACTTGCAGTGTCGACTTCTTAGTCATGATTTGCGGAATTAGTGATATACAAGTACAACTGGGCGAATGGTTTAGTGGTATAATACTCCCTTAGCATCTACTTGTAGATCCAACGATTGGGAGTGGTCCGGGGTTCGATTCCCCGTTTGTCCACACTTGACTTGTTTTTTTGCCGTTCGTTACAGTTACCATCGCTGTCTCTTTCTTTGCCCTCAATTTTTTTTTTTTTTTTTTTTGACTGTCATCATCCCATATGCCGAGATGTTTTTGATGATGCTCTCTTCGTTGTGTCAGAACAGGTAGCCACCACACTCTGGAACATTATAAGCAGGTGATTTTTCTTTTCGCAATTCATATACGAATATTTCTATTATAGAAAGTGAAATGGCATTACAATGCAAGCGCCCATGTTGACGCGTTTCTAATTCAGCATCTTTTGTCTAATTGCGCCGGAAATGAGTATAAGTCTGGGTATCGCATAAGTAGCGTTGAAAATATGTACATTTTTCTTCAAAGTCGTTGCTCATCAACAGACAGGCTTAGACCTTGGCCATCTTGAAGCCAACCTGGGCGTAGCGAGCGGCAATAAAAAAAGCGAATCCAATTACCATGGAGACACCGCAAAACAGCTGCAGACCAACGTAGTCTCCGTGTTGGCGCGACACAATGGCACCGCCGATGGGACTGCCGGTCAGGGCACCAAACGCCATGACAGCGAATGCAGTCCCGACGCGCGTACCGATGAAGCGAATGTCAGAGACTTGCGCAATCAGCGTGGGTGCGAGAGAGACGAAACCACCAGAGGAGAAGCCAAAAAGGGCGGCAAACGCAATTATGCCGGCCGTAGAGGTGACGGGGATCCAGATGGCGAGGACGAAGACGGCAGACGCAAGGGCAATGCAGAGCATCACGTTGAAGCGGCCAAACTTGTCAGCAGCGAGACCGGGGAGAACACGGCCAAAGATGCTAATGGCGTTGAGGACGGGCAGCAGGTACGGGACCAGCTTCTGCGTCATGCCGGCCGCCTGAGCCTGAAGCAGAATGTAGTTGAAGGGGAGAAACATGCCCCACATGAAGAAGAAGGAGCCGGCAATGGTCAGGACCATCTTGACATCCTTGAAGGTGTCGAGATACTCTTGCAAGACGAACGGGCGAGGCTTGGGCGGGAGCCGCGACTTGATGGTGAGGTTGGAGACGATGAGGAGGCCGAGAAACAAGAATGCGACGACGCGGATGGTCCACGGGAAGCCAATGCGGGGAATCAGCTGGTCCATCATGATGGGGAGGACGACGCCGGCCAGCGACGACCCGGAGACCATGATGCCAAAGGCGACGGCGCGGTTCCTGAGGAACCAGGTGACGAGGCTCGACATGGACGAGTGGAAGATGGCGCTGGAGCCCATGGAGGCGACAATGGACTGGGCGAGGAAGATTTGGTAGTACTCGGTGGCGATGGACGTCATCATCAGGCCAAAGATGTAGACGACGGTGCCGACGCGCAGGATCCACTTGGGGCCGTGGTTGTCGTACAGGCGGCCGACGACGATGCCGAGAAAGTTCATCATGAAGACCTGCGTCGAGGTGATCCAGCTGACGGTGGAGGAGCTGTAGGCGCTGAGCGTGTGCGAGACGTAGTACTGCTGGAAGACGCCGACGCAGTTGACGAGGCCAAAGGTGCAGAAGAGCGCGCACCAGCCGCCAAAGACGACGAGCCAGGCCTCGCGCCCGCCGTCCGGGAAGTCGGAGGGTGAAGGGCCGCCGGCTGCGGACGCGGCGGTCGGCTGCTGCTCTGGATTGGTGGTGGTGGAGGGTGAGGATGACGCTGCGCGCTCGAGATCATCGTGGGCTGCTGCCTTTTCAGAAGGGATGGCGGCGGCGTCGCTCTCGACATTCTCGTTGGCGACGTAGGGCGGCTTTTCCTGCACCGTGCCTGAAGACAAAGAGCCCGACGTGGAACGCGCCATTGTGGCCGAGGGTTTGAGAGGTGGGTGTGGTGTGGTGTGGTGAGATGTCGGTGTCAGATCCAAGACATGCAACTGTTGGGCGTCCGATGGCGTCTTAGTGCAGGCCAACCAAGGTAAGCGACAGAACTTGGCAATTGCTGCGGAAGCTGTGCGTGGCGACTCGGTCCTCCAGGATGAACTGATTCGATATATCCTTGAGCAAAGACAAGAAACACCGCGGGACGTTTGTCTTTTCAGCAGAACAGTGGTTTGGGGGATCAGCGCTGCATGCGTCGGCAAAGGTATGCTCTGGTGTTGCTTGATAAAAGGAGTGTGTCAGACACAACCACTGCCTTTGAAGAGAGGCGAATGGCTTCACACAGAGCGTCGAGGAAGATTGAAAAATCGTCAAGAATTCGAAATCATCATGTCAAGAGAATGGAATCCCGAGCGGCACTGTAAGACTATTATAAATCTTGGCTCAGTTTCCCCCCCCCGTGAGAGTGTCGACGGCTCGCGTCTTGACTTCAAGGCCGAAAGTGGGGACCGTGATCAGCCAAAAAGACGAGCGGCCCCCTAAATAATAAGATGGCAAACAACGTGCAAACCCCCCGCAGGAAAGGGCTGACTGGCTGGACTATTCCTGCATGCATAACCCCTCTTAACTCCATCTTAGAGCCGGCCCTGAAGTGCGGCAGATGCGAGCTGAGCCGTGTGTGATGGATGGCGCGCTACCATGCTTCTTTCGGGGGAGTGTGTGACCTTGGAAACCCGCGGGCCAGATGCGCTGACCCGTGATTTGGGCCGTGCAAGAGTTCGTGCTACAGTGGGTGCAGGTATGTACCAAGGTAGAGCGTGAAATAAAAGATAAGCTCGGTAGCTTGCAGCTTTTTCATTCGGTTCGCCGAGCCGTTGTGCGAAAATTGTGGCTTGCTGGTGTGATGGACAAGAAGAGTCGAGATGCAAACGGTCCGTCCGGTGGAATAAAGTACAAAGCGACTCCATACCTAGGTAGGTAGGTAAGGTAGGTACTCGGCATCGGCTTGGCGCGTGTTTGCTGGCATTCTTGCTACGGGCAGCCGTTGAGGCTATTTCCAGCGCGCCGAGTCCACTGTAATAACGGTGGCTATTTGCAGCAAGGCATCCCTTGTTGGGTACAGCCTACAGAGCACAGGCGGCGGCAGGGTCCCCCAGAATGGAATAATATTCTCTGTGCGACATGCAGAGCCAGCATGGATTGCCCGGTCACCATGTCCAGACAAACATCCCAGCTAATATCGCGCCACCGCATTATCGCATGCGACATGCATCGGTAGCCCTGCGCCCTACCATTGTAAGCCTTGGACAACGCCGCTAGAAGCGTACCTAGGTGCGGAAGTAATTATCAGGAGCCGCCGAGTCCTCAGTTGTGACCCCCTCTGCCAGTCGGGTTTAAGGTCTATCGCCGCAAATGCATATCCGAGTCGATCCCCATCATGCATTCAAGTGCTGATTAATATCATCATCTCTTATCAGTCGTGTCACGGGCCCTACCCTGCACCCCCGGCGTGGAGAGCCCCGCCAGCTCCAAATACAAGCTTCCTTGCACACGGGATCGGTGCTCGCTAGCCGCGAGCGCCGACCATTCGCGTCAATGCCATCCTCCAGAGCACAGGATTCATAAGCACGCCCACCTTGCGGCCGTCTACTCACGTTCGTGACTGCAATCCAAGTCATTAGAGTGAATATATACTCTACGGGCTCTTCCTGGCTTGTGCTCCGATTGTGATTTGCCAGCATACGGCCTGAACTCTCCCCGCGCCATTCACTGTCAGAACGGACGCTTCATCCCCCCTGATGCATACCAATTGGCAAATCGTAGCACGCCATCATACCACTGGCGGAGTCAACTCATCATGTTGTTCTATTGCAGGGCTAAGCGGTATTTTCTTCACAAAAGTTTCCTGGCCCAGAGCACGGAAGAGCTTACATTTCCTCTTTTACAAGCTTTTCAGTCACTCAAGGGTAGCTCCTCCAGGCCGGCCAACGCAAATCGTCATGTACAGTTATAAATTTTATCAATCAACACAAAAAGAAATAGCTGTGCATGTTGCCAAAAATAATGATACACTAAATCATACTCAACCACCATTTTCCACTCGTCGGTTCATGTTTATCGCACAAACTCCTTGAGGTCCTTGCCGTCCGCAAACGTGACTTTGCCATCTGGCTTGACCTCGGCCACCTTGAATGCCGGCTCTTCCACCTTGGCTTGGACGCTGCCCTTGTCCTTGGGCGGCTCCAGGGCATCCTGCACCGTACCCGCTGGCGCGTCCGCAATCTCATTTACCTCGCGGTTTGACAGCACGTCCGCCAGGCGCACACCGCGGCTTGACATGAGAATCGTCGTCGGGCCCTGGAACTGCAAGAACAGCCTGTCGCCCCAGATCGTCCTACGAGCCATCGTGCGCAGCCCAAACAGCACGCGGCCGAAAAACTTGTACACGGCCGACTCGCGCACCGTCTTCATAAACGCTAGCTCCGGCAGGAAGCGCGACACGGATGGCACTTGCAGCTTGAAAGTTGAGCTCTTGAAGCGGAACGGACGCGGCGCGTGGCGCGAGACGGAGTAGGCGACAACGCTGCCTGGGTGCGCGACAAACTCCTCTCCTTCACCAAGCGTCAGTTGGTAAACCTGTCCTGGCGCCGACACGGCGGCGAGGCCACGGCCGGTGAGGAATGTGCTGCCCCAATGGGCGACGCCAAGGCTCGAGTGCATGCGCGGCGACGGCGACAGTGTGTGGCCCGTCCAGGCAAGGAGGGCGCTGCGCTGCTTTATCATCCAGTCCGTCGTACCGTCCAGGCGGATGACGGAAAATGTTGTCGTCGGGGACTTGGTCGAGATGAGCGCCGTGACGGGCGATGCGGCGGATATGCGCTGATAGAGGAACGGGACGCCAAGTGGCGCACGGGTAAGAGGATTGAGGACCGAGAGAGTGGATTGAGCCTGCACACTTGTTAAGTTGATGTCAAAGACGGACCGTGGCCGAGTACGTACATCTTCGGGTTTGCCAGCAAGCGCAACGAGCGTGCCTCTTCTGGTGTACAGACGCTGCGAGGGCGACAAAGTCACAGAGAGCATCGAATAAGGCGAGCCCAGGACCTCGAACCGTGCGTCTACCAACTCAAGTCAGCATATGTCGTCTCCAACACCCATCAACTTCGTCGCATCGTACCAGCCATGTCTCGAGAGGGGTCAATTGGCGTCCCAAACACGTCCCCTCCGGCACCGACATTGCCCCTCGGAGCTTCCGTACTCGGGGCAGCGCTAATCTGAATTGCTCTGCATTGTCGGCAAACATATGATGGCTGCGCGATGCGCAGGCCGCTCACCGGCCGAGTCAATGCGAAGTGGCCCCTCATCGTTCCTGCAGTCGATGCGGTGCAGTTGACAGGGAAAAAGCGCGATAAGTTGCAAAGCGAGGTGACGTCTCCAGCAAGCTTCCCGAAAGCACCCTACTTACCTTGGCCAAGCTCAGGCCAAAAAAACCGGCAATCGTTCACGGGGTGGGCCGGCGGTTCAGACGGCCCGACGCCATGCTGTGGCCGCTGTAACCTTCACCTGTGGGTTGCCCAGACAACCACCCACAGCGACCACGATCCTGTACCACACCAATTGTCGGCGCTTAACTGTACATTGAAACCACAGCAAAAACAGTGTCCAAGGTAGGTCACGGATGCATCAATAGGAAGAGACGGTCGATTCACGATTTACGACCAAGAGTACCGGTCATATCGAACAAAGGCGAGCTTTCTTGCACTATCGACGTCAATTGGTCATTTAAACACAAACAATCATGTCTGTACGAGTGGTGGCCCGAATCCGTCCGCTACTGGATGGCGAGCACGAGAAGGACATCATCGTCCGCGGGGACAGCACCGAGGCTGGAAAGCCCAACACAATTGTCAAGATTCCAAGCCCCAAGAATGGCGCAGAGGAGTTTTCGTTTGCGTTCAACAGCGTCTACGACCAATCGACGTCGCAGGAAACTCTGTTCACTTCAGAAGGTAGACCACTTCGTCCGGGGGGAGGGTGGAGCGTGTACTGACAGGACTATAGTACAACCGCTTCTCATATCGCTCTTCCAAGGACTTGATGTCACCATCTTTGCCTATGGCGTGACCGGCACCGGCAAGACACACACTATGCGAGGTGGCCTGAAACTGGCTGACCGCGGCGTCATTCCTCGACTGCTCAGCGGCGTCTTCCGGCGAGGCAAGAAGATTGCCAAAGAGTCAGATGATGAAATGACTGTCGACGTGGCGCTGTCCTACTACGAAATCTACAACGATAAAGTCTTTGACCTGCTGGAGCCTCTCGAGCAGCGTACCCCGATGGGCCTACCGTTGCGTGCCGAGGCCAACGGCCGCACCGTTGTCTGTGGCCTAACCGAGCGCCGGTGCGACGACCTCAGGGACTTTGAGAAGATGTACATCGAGGCCAACAACAACCGCGTCACAGCCGCGACCAAGCTCAACGCCCATAGCAGTCGCAGCCACGCCATTCTGCGCGTCAAGGTGACCCAGACCGGCCCCGACTTTATCCGCGAGAGCACGGCCTCAGCTATTGACCTGGCTGGCTCCGAGGACAATCGCCGCACCGACAACGGCAAAGAGCGCCTGGTCGAGTCGGCGGCCATTAACAAGAGCCTGTTTGTGCTGAGCCAGTGCATCGACGCCATCTCTCGCGGTGATCGCCGCATCCCCTATCGCGAGTCCAAGATGACGCGTATTCTATCTCTCGGCCAGAACAATGGTATCACAGTCATGATCCTCAACCTGGCGCCGCTGCGCAGCTACCACCTCGATACCCTGAGCAGCCTCAACGTCAGCTCGCGCGCAAAGCGCATCGAGGTCCGCGAGATTGAAAATGAGGTCGTTTACAAGCAGTTCCCCAAGTCCAACACGTCCTCTGCTGGACTCGGCGGGATGAAGCGTCAGCCTCTGCAGCCACTGGCCAATGCGCACAATGTGCAGTGCGGAAACGCGGCGGCAGCGCGGCCTATCAAGGCGTTCAGCGTGTACACAGATGAGCTGAAGCCCATTCCTACCTCGCGGTCGTCGCTAGCCACCTCGGACATTCGTAGAGTCAGCCCAGTGAAGCGCGCCTCGGAGCAAGACTCGGGTATCTCTCGACCATCAAAGCTGGCCCGGCCGTCGCTGCTTCCCTCATCGTTCGCATCAGCCGGAGTCCAAGGGGCCTTGAGTAGCCAAGGGTCAATAACCATGTCTGCTGCGCAGATCGAGGCCATGGTAGAGAAGAAGGTCGCCGAAGTGCTCGCCGCACGCATGGCTGTTGAGCAGCAGACCACGACCGTGATGGCGCCGCCGCCGCCGCCACCACCACAGCCCTCTCACGCCGCTGTGCAGAGGCGTCTCGAGGCACTAGAGCGTCGCATCGAAGCTGACGAGCGACGTGAGGACTCCAAGTCGGACGGTCTGCGGTACCTGCTCTCGGCGCGCCAGCACAAGGAGAGCGGCGATGACGCCTCGGCGTTGAAGGCATACGAGATGGCGCTGCCCTTCTTTCCCGGGCAGACCAAGCTGGTGGGCAAGATTGAGCGCCTGCGCGCGCGTCTCGGCATGCCCCCGATGGCGCCGTCGGCCCCTGTTGCGGCCGCCACAGCGGCAGCGCAGGCGGCGGGTGAGGACGCGACGTGCATCCTGGGCTCGGCGGCAGTGCCCGAAAGACGGCGCATGTCACGGCTGCCCGTCATTCAGGACTCGGCGAGCGATCTGACAGCCAACCTCGACATGACGAGCACGATTTCATTCGACTTTAACGCGCGACAGAGACGCATGTCGCGATTCAGCGTGCATCCCATGCCGGCAAACTAAGGACCAAATACGGCGGTCAATGTTGCCGTCTGGGCCAATCAGCATGACATTTTTGTTAGCATCGCGGGTGTAAAGAGGGGGTGAATGGTGTAGTCACCCTTTCCTTTGTCCTACCTGACGATCATCTTCTCTTTGTGTCGGTCGTCACCGGTTGTTGACCTGTGCTTTGTCGTATTTGACGAGCATGTTCTTTCTATGCAATGACGACCGACACGAAAAGAGAGCATATACCAGCATCATTTCATCATATCCGCGCAAAAGAAGAGCTGGCCAAGGTAAAACAAAGCCAGTATGGCGGAAAGCGGCGTTTTTTTTTGGAGGAAGGGAGGGAGTCGGGATAGTGTTTTGATTTTTTCTTGATATTGGGTTGAGAGCTCGAGCGTGAGGAGTCGCGACTGGATATTGGGCATTGTTTCCCATGACGAAATGTGTTTGAATCTTTTCCAATGTTTAAATCTTTCAATGTTTGGAATATCTCAGAAAATGAAGAATGAAGAAACACGAGTAAAATATTTAAAAACACGTTTCCTCGATGGGCGGTGTGTGGTGACCTGAAGACAACTGCACGGCGAGAAGCACTCGCAGCCTGTCGTCGTGATGGCGCCGCGATGGCCGACGACGGCTTGGCGGCAAGCCAGAGCCAATCCATGGCACAGCACGCCAGAGTCACTGTTCCCAGTTGGATGGGATGTAGCATCCCGGAGCAAAGTCGTTGGTGGAATCGCTCCGACGCGTGTTTCAAATGCGCGACGCCCTCTGGCCCATCCATCCATTGCGATTCGGCCACCACACCACCACACCCATTTTGTTCTAGAGGAGGGAGGGGTCGTGTCCTGCACGACATTGCTCGGCGGCGGCGGCGGCGGCGGAAGAAACCACACAGACATTCTGCACGCGGGCGGCGCGCAACACTGCACGATCTAGCTTACTTATTTATAGTATGAGGCCTTAAAAAAAAGAAACGTTTGTCAAATGTCGCGATTCAGGCGAGACTTGACCAAGGGCGTGGAGGGACACTAGTGAGTGTCCTTGGACCTTCTCCTCACAAGCTGTCTTGGTCCTAATAACAAGGTAGTGTTCTATGTCCAAGCCGACAAATTTAGCAACCGCCTTGGTAGATATATTTAGACATGCGAAAAGATGAACAAACAATGTGGAGAGCTGCAGATGTGTAGAATTAATGCATTCAGAGTATTCGCGTAGCTCCGAGACCATGGGCAGATCCACGTGAGTCAAGCAGCCCTTGAAACAGCAGACTTGGTCTCGAACTGGAATTCTACATCGTCATACGTCCAACCCCTCCACCCCATTGTGTCACAGTCACGGGGCCTTTGAGAACTGGCGCCACGGTAACGTAAAATAATGTGATCAAGTGTCAATCGGATCGAATAAGTGTATTGAAGCAATAGCCAAACAGGGAAACTGGTATTCGTGATAGAAATACACACACAATCATGTGCAGTGTGGATGAAGTTCGTAACCAAGGGCCCGCAAGTGATATGCAAGACCATCTAAAAAGCCTCTTCGAGGAACCCAAGATAAAGAAAGAAAAAAAAAAGAGGAAGAAGGCGTGAAGATAATGAAGGTGAAGTTAATGATATAAAGAGTGCCAGGGTCATCATGTCCCCAATGAAATGCAAATTGTACAACGCTCTCAACTCCGAAAACAAAGGCCGTGTCCAGTAATTGCAGCCACCAAGCTGCGTTTCCATCTCCCAATTTTGTGCATCCTTCGAGTACTTGGTCAATCACCACTTCTTGTCGAGCCATTGGACGGTACTACGTCGACGCTCACTGCCAGAGTTCTGCGAGGTGGTGCTGCCGTTGAAAGAGGGCATAGAGCTGAAGCGGTTGAGACGCTTGCGCGGGGGCATGGGTGCCACGGGCTCGTCATCCATATCCATGAGGGGAGAGGAAGGCATGTCGCGGCTCAAGTTGGACTTGGAGGCGCCGACGTGCTCGCCGTGGAGAGCATCGGTGCGGTTCAGGCTCGACTCGGTCGAGGAGCCGGTGCTGCTGGGCGTCTGGTAGACGTACTCGCCGTCGACGTAGACGGCGTTGGAGACAAACGTCGAGCGGCGGTGGCGGCGGCGTGTGTAGTGCTGCTCGAGGCGAAAGAACTCGAGCTTTGCTTGGATACGGTCGAGGAGACTGCGGCCCATGTTTGCGGTGGTTCGTCGAGTGTAGGGAGTATCGACTCGTAGAGTAGTTTGAAAAACGGCTGAGAATGTTTCCTCTTGGGTCCGAGGAACAGGAAGCTTCGGTGGGCGGTATTTGACAAGACGAGTTCGAATTAGCGGCACGAGGAGCGCGAGGCCTAGAGCGGAACAGTCGGTAGGGTGTGAGACAAGGCAAGACCTTTGGTCACCAAAGTCTAAAGCTGAAGGAGAGACGAAGAATTTGAAAATCAAGGGACGACAGTAATTTCCAACAAAAAAAGTCCGACACAAGGCTTTCGAAGATGGAAGATTGGGGAGGAAGGGGAAATGAAGGCTGGCGGCGGGTGGATTTTATGAGGACAAGCCGTGAGAACGAATGAATGACTGGAAGGGGCAGGTACAAGTTGGTTGCATGAAGGAGAAAAAAAAGAGGCTGTAGCCCGTGGGGGGCTGCGGTGGTGTGGGAGGGGAGGCGGTTAAAGAGAGGATGAAGCCACAAACGACGACTGGATAGGAAAGAGGGAGAAGTGGAAGAAGAAAACAGCGGCAACGGCAGAGATGGGCCTTTCTTCAGCGGTTGGTGGGCAAGGAATAAAATCAGATACCGCGCAGGAAAAAAAGTGCTGGCGTTGCCACGCAGCTGGGGTATATTAAACCATGCAAGCAAGGTTGCATGGATGTGTTTTAGTGTGCTTGCGTGCCTGATGAGGACAGGATGGAGGTGCAGCGAGTGGTTGGACGACAACTGGGCTTGCAGGGGGGCCAGGTACGGCAGTACACTACAAGTACAGCGATCACAGGCTTCAGTGAGGCAATTGCCCCTGACAGTTACTTGGTCGGTACAGAGAAGCCCCAGTCAACCGCCAGGCCCATCCTGCCGGGCGGCCCCCCTCCCCTAGACTGAGTGCGCTTTAGCGCCCTGAGCTGGCCATTGAGCGCTGAAGCTTTCCCCTCATCCTTCCCCGCTGGAGCCACCTGCCTGAAGCAGGCCGGCCGTTCTGGGCCTGTTCTATCGCCCCCCCCGTTGATTCTCCATCTCTTTGCAAAGCTCCTCCAACAAACGCAGCAACACGACAGCACAGATGGACGGACTGGCTGGCAGCAAACGGCGACAAAACGAAGTAGAAACAGGTCCATCTGCTTTTGCCCAGACACGACCAGCTCATGTTCAGTCCGAAAAAAAAAAGCGATGCAACAACAAACTCATTTACAGGCCCGCGGCACAAGTCACCCAAAGTCTTGTTCCTGGCCGCTCCCCTGTCCTAGGATACACGCTACCGGTAGCACCACTTTGCCGGTAGGACTAGACATGGGCAGAGACCAGCTAACGGCCTGTCCGCCTCGCTACGGGATAAATAACGACAGGGGAAGAAGAGCAAAGAAAAAGCTTCTGTGGTCGACTGGATCCGCCTACGCTTCTGAGCTCGCTTCGTGTGCTGCGATTCGATGGCTCCCAACTCCTTCGGTCGTGTTTGTGTCCACAAACCACGCGAGAGATCCATCGTCCAACCTCGCACACTTGCACACGGAAGCGACGACGCCAATTTCGCCGTCCATTTCCAGACACCAGGCAAAGCGCATCTCACCACTGCCACACCTGCCCCTGACATGCAAATAATTATTTCCAGTGGTTGGCACCCACACCCGCACCATAGAAGGGCAGAGGAACCTAATAACCGAATCTGTCGCCGAACCAAACAATCTCTGTCTATCAGTACTGAAACACCAGTGATACCCCTATTCCAGAGTTGACACCAACCCCGCCCGGCGTCGAGACCATGTTGAATGTCCACTCGCCCACGTTGGGGGCGTTGTGCAGTAGTTCGTTGTACCAGTAGTACGGAGTAGGTACCCAGCAGTACGTTATCACGTTATTAACCTGCCACACAGTTCAATTGAGCCAGCCGAACGCCATGTGGCCATGTTCCTGCCGCCACCAGAACTGCTGATCGCGGATGGCTGCCCACCACCACTGGGCGCGAACCCCTGACCATTTTTTCTTGCTCGTCTTTAGCAGTCGGTCTAGTTACTAGTGAATGGACGGCAAGCAAGCCGCATTACTGATACAATGGATCCGTTATTGGGTGCCACCCGGCCACCCGGCCACCCGGCCACCTTGAAGAATGGATGGAAACCAGCTTCCAGAACCCATCCATGTTCGCAGCCTGCTCCGTACACAGGCACGACAGGGTTCCCGTCACGAACCCGTGGTCTGCGCTGACTTTGTGCTGCTCCATCTAATAACTACATGCAGGGGGCCGTTGTGATACTTCTCGCATCTATAGCGCACACATCAGACTAAAACCTACTTTGCCAATTAGCTAATTTTTGCCCTCGTTACCCCGTCCTGCGTGCTTGCTGCAGAAAGTGCGCGGCTGCTCTAACTCTTTAGCGCTCTCGCTGGCCTTGGCCTAATGCAGGGGCATGCGACTTGGTGGGAATACAGCCAGACTGACAAACTGTTCAACGCCGCGACAGCCTACCTGCACTACACCTCTGTGACCTTGGCCACATCTGTGGCCACAGAGGTTTTGTTTCGGTAACGTTAGCCGCCATCTCCAGCTGCGGGATGAGTGTACATGTTGCTGATTCGGAGACTTGGTTGATAGGCAGATATCAAGAAACCTCGATTAAGAATTTTTGCTGTCCAGCAATTGTCACTGTCCCCCAATCGCGAGGCACTCATCGACAGATGGAGGCAGTCTCTATTATCGTCTTCCATCTATAGATTGGCATCTCGGCCCGACGGCGGAATAGGAGGCAGCGCGCAAATAGGTTCCATGTGAGTAACGCTTATCAGCCCATGTATAAGTCAACGATGGATGATATTGGGGTTTTCGTCCTCAGAGCAAACATGCGTCTACGAGAGCTTCCTCAAGTTCTCCTGCAGCTCTATCGCGCTCTTCGCAAACTGCTCTTCCAGCGCGACGCCCTCGTAGCGACCCGGCAGCCACCACGGTGCAATATTGTCCGCCACACGCTCCAGACAATGCACAGCGTCCCAGACAGAGGCGCTGATACCCGCTGTCGGCGTTGCGATGCCACGTGCCTCGAGCTCTTTCAGGTATGCCTTGTACAGGTGCTCCGGCCAGTCGCCCTCGTTGCCGACGGCGTCGTTGAGGAACTCCTCCACGGGTGCGAAGAAGCCCGCAAACTCAAAGTCAACGATTCCTGAAATGGTGGGTGGCGAGCCACTCACGAGAATATTTCTCGGCGATAGGTCGTAGTGCGTAAAGACAAAGTTGCTGCTCGCTGAGCCCTGGGGTTGCCGGATATCATCCAGCTGTGGTAGTGTATCTGTGATGAAGCTCCGCATCACAGGTGCCAAATGCCGATTGCGTGCGTAGTTGTCATTGCTTTCCAACTGCCTCAGCTTTTCCTCCATCTTTAGTGTATACTGTTGTGCGACGCTCGTGATTGGCGTTGCGATGCGGATTTCGTCAACGAGCATTCCTCGAACAACGAGATTCTGCGGCTGCGGCCCTGCGTTGTCCGTGATTACAAAATCTGGCTCGGCAGCGTGGATCATAGACTGATGAAATTGTATATTACCCACAAACTTCTGCGCAGGCATCTTTGTGCGCCAGCTCGCCGCTATGCCCGCAAGCTGAATCATGATGTCCAGTCTCGTCGCCTCGTCCAAGTCGTCTTCGCATGCCGACAGCGGTACTCCCGGGAGTCGTACCATTAAAATCCATCCACCATGCCGCTTGTCAGTCTCGGATATCGACAGCGCGACATGCTTCTCCTCTCCCTCGCCAGACGGATTCGCCAGCGTCACCGCGGCGCCATCCTCGGACCAAGCGAGCACGGTCGGGGTCGGAACATCCGGGCAGTGCTGGCGCAGAAGCTGCAGGCAGCCGACTTCGTTCTGGACCTTGTCGGAGAAGAAGAAGCGTCCGTTGACCTTGAGGACGAGATCCCGCTCCTCGGCGTCTGTGCCGCGGAACACGGAGCTCTGACCCCCGCCGCCGCGCCGCCGTCGGACGGTGAGGAAGTAGATGCGGTTGTTGTAGCCTTTGTTTGTCTGGAGCTCAGAGTGGGACAGAAGCTCGACTTGGGGAAATGCAGTGTCGATGAGCTGTTCGATGGTGCTGGGTGCAACGTGCACATTGTACCGCGGCTCATGTGGAGGTGTTTGAGGTCGCGACATGCTGAGTTTTAACAATATCTAACAAAGTATTTGCTGTTTATCGTATTAAAAAAAAATAAAAAAAGCAAAATGGGAGTTGCCGCTTGTAGGCTTTCTAAAGTGTACTCGTGGCAGCACAGCTGCCGGTTGAGTGTCCCGCGCTCCGTGTGAGTCACGCGGCAAGGCCAAGATTGCAAATAAACGGTTATCACTCATTAACTACAAGAACAATTGGTTGAACTACTGCTTGGCACAGTAAATCTATCACTTATAAACCCTATTTTATTATCAAAAACTATTCTTACGCACGTTAAGTGGCTATAGAACTTTAATATCACAAGTCTATATTTAATTAAGTCAGACGCGACACTGACATCTGCGTGGCTCTGTCACGTCTGTATCAATAAATGCCCGCTTCAAGGGGCATCTGGGTCAGCATTGTTAAACCATTTTCTCTCCGAGATGCCTTCCGCAGAAAGCTTCGTGTCGGGCTGCGGCTCCAGCTCGAGAAGAACAACCTCATTCTTCTCCTTCAAAAAGGTGCCCGGAACATATAGGCTCTGCTGGGGACCGACCGTCCAATATCTTCCAATGTTTACACCATTGACCCATAAGACGCCCTTGACGCCCTTGGGAACAGAGATGAAAGTGTCACCGCTCGGATCCGCCGCCGTGCCCTTGGGCATGTCAAACGTGCCGGTGTAAAACACGGGAGAGTCATCTTTCTTGATCGTGTGCTCCTTGTATAGATTCGACGGCAGCGTTGACAATGGAATCGAGTGCATCGACCATTTGCGGAGGACGTGGCAGCCGACCGCAACGTGTCCGACAATACCCTTGACCTGCTCCCTGAGACGCTGGCGCACATCGACGCGGCCAAGGTTCTCGACCAAAATTTGCAGAGTATCGCCCTTCTTCAGCGTGACCTTGACAGTCGCAGGTGTCTTGTAGATGGTGTCGACTACACCGACACGCACGCCATTGACATAAATCATGGCACGGTCACGAGCCCCGTCTCCAATGGTGACATTGCCACTCACGTTCTTGGTCACGGTGTGTTCGTACAGGACGTACCCGTACGACTGACCCAGCGCGTCCATGCTGACGGGATCATTGGCCTGCTGGGTAGGCTGGTCTTGGAGATCAAACAGGCCCGCCGCCGGCTTGAGCTCAAACTCCGGGACAGCAGCTCGAGCAGCAGTGGTGGGAACGTCCGGAATACTGCCTGCGGGCACGTACTTGGAAATCATCTCACGTAGCTTGTAGTAGACATCCGTAGGACGACCGCTCTCGTCCAGAGGCGCGCCGTAGTCGTAGCTTGTCGTCATGGCCGCCAAGGGACCATCATCTCGGATCCCGCCATTCTCAAAGCCAAAGTTGGTACCTCCATGGAACATGTAGATGCTGAAGGAGTAGTTTCCAGCAAGAGTCCAGTCGAGATCCCCAACCGCCTTGGCAATGTCGGTTTCCGAGCCTGAGATTTGCTGGTGGGAATAGTCGCTGCCCCATTGATCGATCCAAGTGATGTAGTACTCTCCGTTCAGCTGAGGACCGAGACTTGTGGGGTCCGTCACGTATTTATCGCGAGCTTCGAAGCCAGACTTGGAGTCACCGTCAATGACAGCCAAAACGCCGTGCAACTGTCCACCCTCGAGGTAGGACTTGCCACCACCGTCGTTGGTGTATAGGAAAACATCAAAATTGTCGCGAAGAATGGCCGCCAGCGCGGCAAGGTACTTCTTATCCGTGCCGAAGCTGCCGTACTCATTCTCCAGCTGCGTCATGAGGATGGGCCCACCCTTGGTAATCTGAAGCTGTCCCACCTCCTTGCCCACACGATCGAGGTAGGTCTTGGCGGCGTCGAGAAACGGACCATTGTTCTGTCGCACAGCCATTCCCGGCACCTGGCTGAGCCAAGCCGGGAAGCCGCCCCAGTCGCGCTCGCCGCAGATGTACGGGCCCGGTCGCAGCACCACCTTGAGCCCTTCGTCCTGCGCCAGGCGGAAGAACTTGGCGACGTCGTTGCGGCCCTGAAAGTCCCACTCGCCGGGGCTGGGCTCGTGCAGGTTCCAGTAGAGGTAGCTGAAGATGGTGTTTAGGCCCATGGCGCGGGCCATCTTGAGTCGGTGCGTCCAGTACTCGGGCGGGATCCGCTGGGGGTCCATCTGGCCGCCGATGATCTGGTACGGCTCTCCATTGAGAAGGAACTGGTTGCGGTTGTAGCTAAAGTTGCCCGGGGCGGAAGACGCAGCCACAGTGGCCGACAGTGCCGAAAGGGTAGCCAGAGCTCCCGCGAGGAACTTCATCGTGTGCGTCGTGACGCTCGTCAAGGTCACTTACTAGAAGCACGGTGATGCGAAATGTGGTGATAGTCTAGACCAGCCACAATGCCAAGAGTGGGAAAATCGAGATTATGGAGTGCGACGTCTTCTTTTTTAAAGTCGTGTGCTTGTGCCTAGTCTTAACTGATCTTGGCACAGGGGCATTTCCACTTCAGCATCTTGTGACGCAAAGTAGTAGTCGCTTTAAAAGTAGGCATCGTCACCTTCCAAGTTGGTCGGAGGGAGAAGACACCCACTTCGTCGGCAGCAATCACTGCAGAGGGCGATAGCCTGCGGCAGATTCATGTACAAATACAGTGGCGTGGTGGAGAGTTTGGGCCTGGCAAACTAAAATGATTACCACGCCAAATACGCCAGACACGCCAAACACTCGTGGTCCCGCTCTAAAGCCGTCGGGCCAAGCTGCACACGTATCTTGCTCATGAGTGGCGGCCGCTATGTCACCTTGTAGATCGTCGCGCTCCGATCCTTCCTCGAAGCGCGGCAGAGAATGCCGTGCCTGGGCACAGACTTCAACAGATCAGTCCATATTCCAGCCTCAAATAAGCCACTGATAAATAGCTTTCGAGAGTCGCTCGTCTGTTGTATGTCCCGACTTTGGATGCCATGTAACGCTGATATGCCGATGTTTTTTGATGGTTGCATCTGCATCGCTCCATCCAACAAGGTAAAGATGCGGCGATGTCACCAGGCTGTACGAGAGGCTGGGGTCGCCACCCTGATCGACCGCGAGATATGCTGCAATTGGAAGCCAGAATGAACCGTTAATGTTACCTTGGAGACACTGGGCGACAGCTGGATGATCAAAGACACTGCCTAGCGCTGGTTGAATCGGCTGATGTTCCTGGAGCTACGTAATACGAAGGGACTTTCCGGTCTCGGTGCTGGCCTCCCGGAGTGAGAATGTCGCTGCGTTGATACGGGCACATCGAACTTTGCGGGGAGCTCGGCAAAACAAGTTTTCAGAAGCATGTAGCGGTCTCTCGCAAAAGGTAGCTCGACATCTCCAATTCCATAACATAATGGCAACCCGCTAGTGCGGGGGAACCGGGGTCGCCCAGTTGCTGCGCAGGTATTTCTGGAGAAACGAGGATCACATACCCGGCGGCCCGCTTGCCAGGCTGCTGTCTATTCGATTTGGCACATGCGAAGCTTCAGGATGGAAAAGGAAAGCTCTGGCTACTGTTTAACGTGCTTGCAATGCCGTCGGAAATATGTCACCAGTAAAGGGTAAATTGTCAATATATTCGGGCAATAGAGCCGAGGTTAAATCCTACCGACCGACTGCCCCCTCCCGAGAGAGAGGGCCCTACGGCTAAGGCTAATTAGTTAATTAATATGTTAGTAAGGCTGCGGGCGCCGGAGACAGACTTCTGCATTATTGGCAAGCTTCCTGCAGCAAACATGGAATAGCCACACTTGTCGAAGCAATTCTAACCGCGGACTAGCTGATAACAATGCACGGACTTTGCAACGTTACAAAGCTTTTACGGCATCGCTCGACCTACAGGGACCATTGCCGAACAATCTGGGCTGAGGAACACCCTGGATTCCCCCACACCGTGACGGAGGTCGAAGCCCCGCCGCGGTATGATATTGCAAATCACTTGCCTAATTAGGTACCTGTACATTTCATCGATTGATTGTAGTGTACGAATTAAAGTGTCCGCAAATTATCTTTAATCTAGCATAGCCTTAAGGACATTGATCTGCTCGAGAATGCTGGATCGACTACTACCGTCCTTGGCCGATTTCGGCGCAGCTTTTTGTCCTGTATTCGAACACGCCCATGATGTCATGCGGGATTCGGCTTTCCTGCAATCGTTCAAGTGTAAGCTCATTCACTAGACACCCAGCTCATCACTCGCTGGTACTGTCTAGATAATATTGTTGTGGCATGAGTGACAAGATCGTAGAATAGCTGTCGGAGCAAGATGTAAAACTAATCTCTGGAAGGAATAAACGGTGAGGTTCTCAGTCCACCTTTAATTGTGCTGCATAAACATGGTACATTGAAAGAAGTTGGTCTTGAAGACCCTGCTGGCATCAGCCATGAGGGAGTTCCATAGAGGGCCGTCAAGTCCAAGCCCTCAGGCTATCATCTCACGCTCAATGCGCAAAACAGAGCCGCCCGGGGGCAACACAGCGAGTCGTATTTTCTTGAGACACGAGGTCGGTCGACAACGTCCGCAAAGGCAAGGCCGAAATGTATCAGCCGTCGAGGCTAACGAATTGACCGAGCACGCTTTCGCAAGAATCTATCCGCCTAGCCACATACGCAAATCTAGGACTACCTGCTCGTTTAAGCTGCGCCTGGATGCAGCTTGTCAGCCATGCCCTTGCTGAAAAGTTCGCCCAGTCGACGTTTGGCAGCATGGATCTATACTCATCGCATCAGCCACACTAAACCGAGCAGCGAAAGAGGTCAAGTTGCCTTGAGTCCTCATCAATGCCTCGATGACAAAGAAACCAGTCTCTCATTCTTTCATGGCTGCGCGTGGATCCTTCTCGATTCTCGATTCTAGTGAAGTCGTCATTGGTGGTGACTCTAGATCTTGTATTGGCGCGGGCAAAGGCAATGCTATCATGTGAAGGGCGAATGATAGGAGATACTGGTATTCTACTGATGCATCAGGGTGTTGGCTGAGAGCTGTGCGCCAAGGACGAACTGACGAAGCGACCATGGAGCATGACCTTTTTGGACCCCTCGTCAGCGGCCACGATGGACAGAGCCAGATGACTCTGCGCATCGCGTACGACCATTGGAATTGCTACGTTTCAAGAAGCCAACTGCCGTTAATTGGTGCTTGATCGTGAGAAGAGAGTTGAAGATTGGACCGCCACACAGATAGCTATGGTGGGCCGAAGCCGGCGCGCTCTTCGTTAACGTAGCTAACAGAAAAAAAGCTGACCATGAACAAGGTGCTGTATTACATGTATGCAGGTTTTGACACGGTAAAAAATAACCTAAAAGGCTACTGATCAAGCTCCTAGGCATACCAATGATTTCCAACATTCAATATTTTTTTAATTAGAGCTCTTGTGGTGAGAGTAGGATACCTTGAAGGAAAGTTGACCAAGCGTGTTATCTCGCTACCCGCGTCGGTACGGTGCGTAACACAGCGTGTGTGCTGTGTCCGGACACGGTGCGTGGCGATGCTGTGGGCCTAGAAGCAGCAGCATGGAACGTTGCTCACCCCGCAAGATGACCTAGCTCAGGTCAACGCGGCGACAGCTCAAGCTCAGCGCTAGAACTGTATTTGGAAGGCAAGCATTGTCGCGCGGACCTGTTGGGGAGGCCGGCCCTGTCAACTGCTCCGCAGCTCTCCAGACGAACGGCGAGCTTGACACATCATGACCTAGGATTAGTTTTTGTTCGTGTTGTAGATAAATAAGGCTTTGCCGCGACAGCCATGCTTCAAACACTCTGGAGCTCCCGACTCAACCTCCTCATCTCTACTCAAATTTGGAACTCGGAAAGCACAATGAAGTCTCAATTGGTTCTTGCATCAGCCGCCGGCCTCGTTGGCCCGGCCACGTCCACCAATGTTGACCTGCCGCTTCCTCCCATGGGCTTCAACAACTGGGCTCGATACACCACGCACATCAACCAGTCCATCTTTACCGATGCGGCCACGGCCATGGTGTCCAATGGCTTGCTCAAGGCGGGCTACAACCGCCTGAACCTCGACGATGCCTGGTCCACGCTTGAGCGTGCCGCCAACGGCTCCATGGTTGTCGACCCTGTCAAATTCCCCAAGGGCCTGACTTGGCTTGCCGACTTCATCAAAGAGAAGGGCTTCATCCCCGGCATCTACTCTGACTCTGGCACACTGTCCTGCGGCGGGTACCCTGCCACGTTTGACCACGAGGCCCTCGATCTCCAGACCTTTTCCGACTGGGGCTACGAGTACCTCAAGCTCGACGGCTGCAATGTTCCTGGTGACAGCGAGTCCGCCTACCGCCACATCTACTTTGACATTTGGCGCGATCTCCTCCTCAAGTTTCCCAAGCCGGTCGTCTTTTCCAACTCGGCTCCTGCCTACTTTTGTGGCGCCGACAACCTCACCGACTGGTACAGCATCATGGGCTGGTCGCAGAAGATGGGTCAGCTCGCCCGTCACTCCTACGACATCATCAACTACGACAGCAAGGGCAGTGCTTGGGGTAGCTTGATGAGCAACTACGGCCAGCATATCCGCCTCGCCCGCTACCAGCGCCCCAACTTCTTCAATGACCCCGACTTCCTCAACACCGATCACCCCAACTACACCTACGAGGAGAAGAAGTCGCACATGGCTCTGTGGTCTTCGTTCTCTGCCCCTCTCATCATCAGTGCTGATATCCCCACCCTCAAGAAGGAGGAGCTTGAGATCCTCCTGAACAAGGACCTGATCGCCATCGACCAGGATCCTCTTGTGCAGCAGGCCACCCTCGTCAGCTCCAGCCCCGACTGGGATGTTCTGACCAAGAGCCTGGCCAACGGTGACCGCGTTCTTACCATTCTGAACAAGGGTGGCAAGGCCGGTGACATCACTGTTCCTTGGGCCAGAATCGGCATCCAGACTGCTCGCATCAACGACAACACTGCTCTCAACGTCAAGGATCTGTGGACCGGCAAGACCGAGCAGGTCAAGATCAGCGCTGGCGGCATCACTGCGAAGAATATCGCATCACACGGTACCTTTGTCTACCGCATCTCTGGTGGCATGGGCGGCTCCAGCCACCCCATTGTTCTGCCCACCGGTCTGATCTTCAACACCTTCTCTCTAAAGTGCCTTACCGATGACAAGTCTGGCAAGGTTACCTGGAAGGCGTGCGACGGATCCGATGGCCAGACCTGGAACGTCTCCAACGAGGGCTACATCAACAGCTTGCTGCGTCCCAACGAATGCATCGTCGATGCCCAGGGCAAGCTCTTGAGCCGTCACTCTGGCTGCCACACCGATGCTTGGAAGTACTTCAACAGTGGCAACCTCATCAACGGCAACTCCAACCGCTGCCTGACTGAGGAGGCTGATGGCTCTGCTACCATCACTGACTGCGGCTATGTGACCAACGAGCAGGTTGTCGGCCTCCCCATTGGTGTCACGGCTACCGAGATTGATTACTACTCCAAGAGCTAATCAAGTAAAAAGACATGAATACAAAATAGCGTATGAGTCTATCGATAATAATTACAACAATTAATAACGTTCATCCATCACCCATCATGTTCTACACTGTGCCAGAGATCAAAGTCTATTCACTGAAATATATTCATGTACAATTTCATGCCTCTGCATCCTTGAAAGCACCAAGTTTGAACAGCTTCTTGGCGTTGTCACGGCCAATCTTTCCGACATGGGACGCGTCTTTTAGCTCAACCTTGTCGTACCAGTCACATGCATCTCCAAAAGATTCGAACGGATAGTCAATAGAAAACATGATGCGGTCGGGGCCCATTTCCGTGATGCAGTACTCAAGCGTGGGCGTCGAAAAGTGACCACTCGTCGTGATCCATATGTTTTGGGCAAAATACTCGCGGATGGTCTTTTTGCAGTCGAGGCCAAGCGGCTTCTTCACGTCCTCGAACCAATGATTGATGCGCCAGAGATCAAAAGGCAGGTGCTCGCCCAGGTGGCCAATGACGACCTGCAGCTTGGGGTGGCGGTCAAAGACGCCGTTGGTGACCATGCCCAGCAGGTGCAGGCTCACGCCCTGGGCAAAGCTCAGCGGCGGGCCGACGAGCCACTTGCGCTTGGCCCACAGCTTCTCGTAGATGGTGCCGGTCGGGTTGCGGGGGTGCAGGTAAAAGGGCACGTCGAGGTCGGTCACGGTGGACCAAAAGATGTCCCACTCGGGGCCGTCGTAAAAGATCATGTCGTCGCCGTCGGGGCCGGCGCGCTGCGTGTCGTTGACCAGGGCGCCCTTGAAACCAAGCTCGGTCACGCAGCGCCTCAGCTCAGCAGCGGCCTCGGCCGGATCATGCATAGAAAGAGTGCTGTCCCGGGTCGTTAGGCTCATATTCTGTGTCGGTGGGCTGGTTTTGGGGCAAAAGGAACTCACGCAAAGGCACCCAGACGATCCGGGTGAGGCTTGATGGCACCGGCAATATAGTCATTGATCTCTGTCGTCAAGGTGCGCGCCTCGGCGGCGTCCCATATGTCCTGGACACCGGGGGCAGTATACGATAGGATGGTGTATCCAACGCCGTGCTTGTCCATATATTGGATTCGCGTCTCCGTGACGTCCGTCATTTCCTGGGCATGCTTGTCGGGGTTGACCGCAAAGAGCGACGCCCACCAGCGAGTCTTTTCCTGAAGACGGGGCAGGGCAAATGCCTCTTCGAATGCTACTTTGCCGCGCATGACGATGGTTGTATGATAGAAATAGAGCGACGTAAATACAGTGAGATTTACAGTAGGCTTTGCTTCCGCTACCAACAGCCGGATTACCTGCTTTTGTACTCTTGGTCAAGACGCCGCGTCTCAAATTGACCCCCCCCAAACTCCGTGCAACATCCGCCGCCACATTTCTCGCATTTCCACTCTCCCCATGTTGCGATCGGGGACATTACCCATGGCTATCCATGGCTATGCGACGGGAAATCCTCCGATGGGCTTGGGGTAAAAGTGGGTGGGCAGGGTACACTGCCGAACAGTGCGAAAAGCAACCCCGCGGCTTATCGGCGACTTTCGCACTATGCAACCGTCACACCCAAACAGCCGGACGAGGGCGAAACGAGGTCGACTAGTTTGCGAGTTGTTGATAACGCTTCGCGGACGAAGTTTGTGTGGCTATGGTCGCCAAGTTTTCTTCAATCGATCGCCGAACTGCCTCGCTGCGGTGCCGCCGCCGACACTTGAGACATTCGGGATTTGCTGCGCCGTCAACTTGGCAAAACTTCCCATCAACAGCTTCCTGACTAAAGTGGGAATACGGATCGGACCCTTAGCTTGTATCGTTATGCCGCGACCCAAAGTCCACCCCAGTCAGCGAAAGCGGGCTGCAGAGGCTTGCAACTTTTGTCGCATGTCGAAGAAGAAGTGCAGCGCCACGGTCCCTTGCACGGCATGCCAAAGACGCGGAATCGGTCACACCTGCTATCTCACCAACAGCCCACGAGCCTCGCGCTCGGCGGCCAGAAGGGTACAGAGACCGCTGGGAGATGGCTCCCCGGATAATGATGCGCCTGGTGGCGCCCGTCGGGCATCTGCAGCGGACACCGACTGGCCGATGGATGACCGCGATCGCTCGTGGGTGCCGCCTCCGCCAGCGATTTCGCTGCATCAAGATGCATATCAGCCCATATCGCCATCCGAGTCTCGAACAGCCCCAACCGACACAAACAATGTCGAAGCGGATTTGTCGCCGCTGCGCCACTTGCCGCAGCAAGAGACGCCGGCTCTAGGAAGAGAGTCCCATGCACGCATGCTACTCAACTTGAGAGGAGAGCGAGGTAAGCCTGGTCACCACTCTCACGAAGGAGAAGCTCTGTTTATAACACAAACTCAGTATACATTGGAGAGGCTGCGTCTATATCTTTTCTTCAATTCGTCCGTGACATTGTCGCAACTCAGATTGGTCCGTCCCAGTTCTCGCACAATGATCAGAGCGAGAACATGCTTGAGAACGAGCCTGCGATCAACGGCTCCAATGCACCGACGCCCGGATTGATTGAACTGGACAAAGAGCAGAGAAAGTCATTCATAGAAGTTTTTTATGCGGCCGTAAGTCCTAATCAACCCAAAATATTGCTGTTTACCCTACTAAGAGCAAACTAGACGGGGGGCTTTTTGGACTTGTTTTCCAGCGAGGAACGTGACCGGCTCGCCTCAGTTTCGAGTGAAGACCGCTTTGACCATGGCCATCGCCATATCGAAGCTGTTGCATCAGCTGTTATCGCAATTGGGGCCCAATGCAAATCACCACTGGAGTCTCAACAAATAAGCCAAGCGTACTTCCGACACGCGCAGCGCCAAGCGTTCTCAGGCATGCTCGAGGATCCAAACATCAATATTGTACGAGTGTTTCTGCTCATGGCGTATTATATGCTCGGATCGTGCAGGAGAAATTCTGCATTCATGTATCTGGGCATCGCGTCACGCGCCGCGGTGTCAATTGGCCTCCACAGCAAAGACTCCTATGAAGGCATGAACAGCCTGCATCGCAATGATCGGTAAGTTGAGCGCATTCCGCCATCTGCGCTTAGTTTCGATCTGACAATGCATAGATTGAAGCTATGGATGAGTCTCTGTAACATGGACATGACCGTGAGCTCATTGCTTGGCCGACCTGCGGCAACGTCGGGTCTGCGAACGGAACTGGATGAATCCCACATCGGCACCCTCGCCGGCCATGAGGACCAAGACCTAGCAGCCCTTTTCGCTGTCTATGGAATCCTGTCGATAACTACCGACGTGGTAGAAAGTTTGTACAGGAAAAAAGTGCCTTCTGTGTCGCTGATTGAGCGATCATTTGCCAGGATTGAGGACTGGAGTCGATCGATACCCAAATCCATGCGCATAGGTCCGCATCAAGCAACACGCGGCGCTCCTAATCATCAGGATGTCTATAGAATCCATATATCCTGCCTGTACTATTTTGCAATAACACTAGTCTCTCGGCCGATTCTGATCTCACAGCTCACTTCTCAGTCAAACGCCTCGGCCATTACGCTGTCACCGCTGGCATCGGCTTGCCTGGATGCGGCAGTCTTTCTCGTGCAGACATGCACAGATGCGAAAAAGGCGGATAATCTGTTTGGAAGCCTGTGCATCATGAAGTAAGCATAGCCATCATTCACCTCCTGGCACAGTACTAATGCTTCCTTTAACCAGGGCTCTGGTGTTTGCGGCGGGGCTGATTTTGGGCTTCGACATGTTTGCCAAACGCGAGCTCGATTTTGAAATTGAAAATGCCTTTACTGGCGCGAAAGAAATACTGGGCTTTATCGCTGAGCAGAGCTCGCAGGCAGCCCATTACGCAGAAATACTGGGGTTGCTGTCCAGCGCAATCGCGGAGCAGCGTCGCAAAACAGCATCGCAAGGTCGAAGTAAGCTCGTCAGCCGCTTATTCCCTTCCGATGGAGGTGAATCGGTTGGCAGAAGCGACGATGCCCAATTCCGACAGTCTGAAGGTGCTACGCAGGCTGTTGGCGACCGTCTACTGCCAGATGCTACTGGTCATTGGCTGTTTGGACAGCCGCCCACCATATCTGCCGAAATGGAAAGTGATATGATAGGCGGATGGGACGTGCTAGATCTATCACAGTGGGACAATTTTCCGTTCCACAGTCCTAGGAACTTTGCGAACGACATGTAGCAACATGTACATTAGACAGCTTATTATCATTCTCTAATTGGCGATTTGGCTTGACCAGCTGCAATGGATACAGTCGAAATTGATTGGTAACTCTAAGAAAACTTTGACATTACACAATCGTATTGATCCAGAATGGCTCGCTCGTTTTAGGCAAGAAATGTTCAAAAGTATGGCACGAGTTGGAGCCGACAGCGTCCTGCCGGGCAACACACCACCATTACCGCCATGCAGCGGATGACAGAATGTGCAAATTGGAACGCAATCGCTATCTCGTATTGGCGGCAAATCAGCGGCCCAGCGATTTGCGACTACAAGCACCGAAAGATACCGTGGGCAGCACATGACGACAGCGCGGTCGGGGTGTCGGGTAATGCACCGCAGCCACAGCAATGCACCACAGCCGACGCATCATGCTCGAGTGGTGTGAGGCATGTGCCGCCCATATCCGCAACATACTCTGGACGGCTGGCATATGCTTGATACGAAGGAAGCCGTTGACCAATAAAAGCATGGTCATATGCTTTCCAGCCATAAATACATGATCGTCTTCAGCCGTGCCATGTCCAAACATCCCAAACAAATCGAAATCTACAGCTGCATCTTAAAGAACCACGACAAACACTGGTCAAGATGGGTTCCAACACACCTTTAACCTGGCGTCAGCTCGATGTCGGCGTAGTCGGCGGAGGCATCGGCGGCATATCCGTCGGCATTGCCCTGCGGCGCGCCGGCCACAAGGTCACGGTGTACGAAAAGCACGATTTTGCTGGCGAGGTGGGCGCGTCGGTGTCGTGCGCCGCCAACGGCACGCGGTGGCTTCATGAATGGGGCGTCGACGTGGCCAAGGGCGATCCCGTCGTGCTGAAGAAGCTCATCAACAGAGACTGGAAGACGGGCGAGCCCGTCAGCGTCTACGACCTGGACGACTACGAGAAGCGATGGGGCTACGTGTACAACATGTTTCACCGCCAGTACATGCATGCCATGCTCAAGGACTGCGCCATGCAGGAGCAAGGCAGCGGGATCCCCATCAAGCTGCTCGTGAACCACCAGGTAAGCATGCTCTGCGAGTCCCCCAGCGCCGAGAGCACGCAAACTAAACCGGTTGATGCTCGACTAGTGTGACAGCATAGACGTGGAAAGCGGCACCATCAGCTTCAAGAATGGCACCTCAGTGCAGCACGACCTCATCGTGGGCGCCGACGGCATCGGCTCCGCCGTGCGTGGCCAGCTCGGCATCTTCCCCGAGAAGCGCCCGTCCGAGTCGAGCTGCCTGCACGCCAACGTGCGCACCGAGGACGCGGTGCGGCTCGGCCTCGTCGACTACTCGCGTAACAGCGCGCTCGAGTACTGGGGCGGGCAGGAGGGCAAGTGGGACAAGATTGTGCTGTCGCCGTGCAACGGCGGCAAGCTGCTCTCGTACTACTGCTTCTTCCCGCGCGCGCTCGGCGACTACTCGACGCAGCAGTGGGGGGCCGACAGCCGGCCCGTCGAGGAGCTGCTGGCGCCGTTCCCGGAGCTCGACGCGCAGGTCAAGGCGCACCTGGCCATTGGCGTCGAGATTCAGCCGTGGAGACTCTGGGTGCAGTAAGTGCCGCTGGCTGAAGCCTTGGGATCACCGATTACGCCGTTGTCTGACATGCCGTGACAGTGACCCCTATCCATACCTTCAGAAAGGCAAAGTCTGTCTACTCGGTGATGCCGGGCATCCTGTAAGTGACTCGAGAATCGAGACGAAACTCTGTGTGTTTGGGGAAAATGGCTAATGCATCCTCGTAGATGATGCCTCATCAAAGCCAAGGAGCTTGCATGGCGATTGAAGACGCCGCGGCGCTAGGCATCATCTTTGACAAGCAGCACTTCAACGGCGACATTTCCGAGGCACTCGGCCTGTACCAAGATATTCGCCTGCCTCGCGTGACCAGGGTACAGTCTGCAGCTGCGAAAGCCGCCTACAATATCAATGAGAGAATTGGTACGAAAAATGCCCCTCTGCTTGTGTCGACATTGGGTAAACTAACCAATCTTTTCCTGCTAGGCTTTTCCACGAATAAAGACTGCAGCACTTATAAAGTCGAAGACGAGAAGAAGAAGCTGACGGTGGAAGAGGTCAACGCGTATGACATGTACAAAGATGTAGATGAGTTGCTGGCCAAGAGACGCGGGACGGTGTTTAGCGAAAAGTTTAGCCGCGGGCTGCCCCTGGGAATGAAGCTACCGAATGGCGTGGTAGTAGGCGAGGATATTTGAGGGCATGAGGATCAATTTCAAGCAGCATCTTTGTTTTAATAATTCCGTAGTAAAGTATTTCACTCAGTTGTTTTGATTTCTTCGGGGCCATCATTCAAATTCTCTCGCTACATTGACCCGCAGCCCAGCCCTCTCTTGGCTGAGCACTGGAACCGAAACGGCTGCGCTCGACACAACTTTACAGAAGACAGTGCCTGAAACCGATATACTATCAATGAAAAAAGGTGCTTGGAAACGCTGCTCTTGTTTAGATGATAGATACAAGGTATATAGAGAACGTATGACTACATGAATTACAGTTCAACGACCTAGGCAGCAGCAAGCTTGACATTGTACTCGAGATCCCACTCCGCCTTGGGGTCATCCTTGCGTGGCACAAAGTCAACGGTGAGCCCATCCTTGACGGCAAAGACGCTGTCATCCTCAAGATAATCGGATTTGCTGTCGAAAATCTGAGTCGTCAGAGGCTTGAAGCCCTGTGCGGTTACCTAGATTCTCACTGTCAGTCTCACGATCCACAGGGCTTCGATGACGACACGTACAATAAGATGAATATGGGCGGGTCTGAACTCGTGCCGATCGAGAAGCTTCAAGAGCTTGCCGGCAGGGCCGTCCATTGGTATTGGGTAAGGGGTCGGGCGCAGGCAATAGAAGGAATATTTCCCCTCGGCGTCTGTGACGAATACGCCACGGAGGTTGTGATCAATTTGCTTCTCATCTTGCTGTTCGTAAAGACCTTTTTTGCAATGAAGAAATGATGTTAGTGTTGGCATTGAAAGTATTAGTTCTCCACAGAAGCGCACCGTTGGTAGAGGCCTGCCAGACATCAACCTTTGCATTGGCCAGAGGCTTGCCCGTCTCGGCGCATGTAACCTGGCCGTGCATAAGAGCAACCTGTCCGTCGCTCGGCGTATCAAACGTGATTGTGGTGCCATTCTCGCGGATAGGCGCGTCGGCTCGCCAAAAAGGCCCGAGGATGGCGGTCGAGGTGGATGGCTTTCCGGCCTTGGTGGCGGCGCAAACGGTAATGTCATCGACAAGACTACAAATCGCCCCAAAAGTCAGAAATGCGATATATTGGAAAGTTTAGCGTTGGGGGCATTGGAATTACGATTCGAGGCCGATCACATCGCACATGAGCTGGCCCTCGTTGCGTCGGTCATTGCTCATTTGGCCCGCCCAGTTGATCATGTTGACACCGGCCAGCCACTCGTCCATGGTCAGGTCGACCTCGCGCGCAAAGTCGTGAATGTGCTGGATAAAGGCAGACATGACGGTGCGCATGCGCGGCGTCGCGTTGGGCCCCGTGGCGTCAATCACCGACTTGGTAAAGTCCTGACCGAGAGGCTTCATCTCTTGCTCAGAGCCCATGGTTGCTGCGGTATGTGATGTATGATGTGCGCTGGTTGATTTCACAAAGACGGAAAGCAGAGCAGGTAGGCAACTTGCAGCGTGCGATGGGGATACCTGAACGGATAAGAGGCTGTACGAATATGGGTGAGGTTGGGCAATGGCATATAAGTGTGCGGTCGCGTCTTGAGGCTTGTACAGTAAAGCATAGAGCCCCTCCAATCAGCTCATTTTTATTAGTTGCTCCTGATCCTGCGCAGCGACAAGTGCGGGAACGTAAAGGAAGTGGCGGGGCCGGGTGTCGGGAAGTGCACCCAGCTCCTCATGCGGCGGCGGAGACTGCACATTGTCCTCTGGTCCGCTAGCAGCGCAAGCGACCAAATTTAATAATAATGAAGTGCTGAAAGCGGTACAACGACCCCATCGTGCGGCCTGTTCTATCATTCTACAGAAAGACACAGATAATCGACTGAATCATGTCAGCAATTCGTGATGATTTACAAGTTTCTATTAATGGACCGGGACCCCTCCCCCGCATTTTAGCTACAGATTTACTCCATACTTTACAAAGCGCGGCAGCTCCGCGGTCCGCCTGGCCGCGGATATGATCTGGCCGCGGATAGCCATTCGACGGCAACCATTCCGTTCAGGTCAACAAACCAGCATACTCCCGGCGCACCTGCCAACTACTTTCTATAGTCGTCATCATCGCCAAAGTCCCATGTCGGTGCGTCCGAGCCATTCGGCCGGCTCGCTCTCTGAAAGCTCACGTCCAGCCCGTCGATTTCCACCACCGGCTTCACCGCCGACACGTCCTTTCCGTAGGCCGCCGAGTGCCAGTGGTCCAGATACTTGGCATTGTCCACAAAGTCCGGAAACGCGGTCCGCATCTGCCGCAGCGTCGTGCCGGAGATTTGGTCCACGCTGTTGGCGTGCCGCAGGGCCAGCACCTCGGCGCCCATGGCCGCGCGGAGCTGCTGCTGGACGCGCGCGGGCAGCTGGCCGACCTTGAAGAGGAGCAAGTCGTAGTGCAGCAGCGACGCCTTGCCGTGCCACGAGCCGCCGCGCGTGGTGCGGTGGTAGAGGCCCACGAGTGCGGCGACGGCGCCCATGCAGCCCGTGCCGTAGTCGGAGATGGGAAACGGTGGCACCACGGGCTCGTCGAGACCCATATAACGCCCTTGCTCCCAGGCAATACCAGTCACCTAGTTGAGATTGTTAGTGCGGCCCCAAAAAGATCACAGGTGCAGTAGTGGTGAAGAAGAGAAAAAGAGGACAAGAAGCTTACGCAGTCGGCAATCTGCTGCCATCCCGCTCGGTGCGCCCACTCGCCCTCGTAGCCAAAGCAGTTTTCGTTGACGTAGACGATTCCCTTGCCGCGCTTCGCGGCCAGCTCGGCCAGCTTCTTGGGGCCGTAGCCCAGCTTGTCAAACGCGCCCGGGCGGTACCCGTCGACGACGACATCCACGTCCTCGAGCAGCTCCTCAAACAGCTTCCGGCCCTGCGGCGTCTTCAGGTCAATGTCGGTCGCGTGCTTGCCCATGTTGCCGTCCACCTGGAAGAACGGCACGTCGCTGAGGTTGGGGCTCGTCACTTTGAGCACGTCGGCGCCGTACTCGCCGAGGATCCGGGTGATGACGGGCCCGGCAATGATGCGGCAGAGCTCGAGGACCTTGACGCCGGAAAGCAGTCTGTCTTTTTGGGTCCGAGGGAGAGGCGTCTTTGGTGTTGATGATTCAAGGCTTTCTACCGACCACGGGGGCAACGCAAGATTTGTTTTGCCCTGCATTTGACTCTTGTAAGAGCGTGGTAAATATGCGTTGGAACTTTGAGATGACTTACGTGCGGGGTGTTGGCGAAATCGGTGTGCTTGAATGCCTTGACGCCAGCCTGGCGATGTTCCTTGTTCATCGCCTCAAGCTCCTCGACGGTAAACTTTTCGACGGCCCCTTCAATGACCTCGACGATTTGCTCGTGGGTTTCGAGATCCGGGCGATGCGACTCCAAGCCAATCATTTTCAGCGTCGTAGACGCCTCCAGAGAGCCGTGGATGTGGTAGTACTCGCCAGGCTGCTTGGTCTTGTACAGATTTGCCGACATGCGCCGGTACGAGTTGGACTGCGCTTGAAGCAGATCGGTATCTAGTTTTCCACTTGTGAGTGATGGCTCCCACGGCGTAGCATTTCTGCAAATTGCCTACCTTTGAGTAGCGCCTTGACCTCCTTGTCCAACTTGCCCAAGCCGCCCACTCGCGCGAGGTACGCCTGGAACAGAAAAGCAGTCGTCTTTTCCAGGCTTACATGCACCTGCGCATCCTTTGCGCTTCCGTCATCGCTCGTCTCTGCTAATAGGGCGGCCACGGTGCCTTCGATGGCCTTGAGAGCTGCCGCCGTCTCGGTCTCCTTGAACGGGATAGGAAAATACGGCAGGTCACGCTCCGCCGTGAAGCGTACCTTGCCTTGCCGACTGGCAACTTCGGGCGGCAGCGATATCGGATCGAAAACGCCGAGTAAATATTGGAAAATGCGATTTGCCTCTTCTTTTGAAGAGTATGTCTCGGTTTGAGCGGCCATGGTGACTTGCTTGTAATACGAGCTGAGCAACACGGGCTTTGAGAAAAGATGAGCGTTACTTGTCGCGGTTGGAAACATCCATCGGCCCATGTCAGCCAATGCCGCGCATCGCAGCTCGTCCCGCCCCCGGCGCTTTAGTCAATGCCGAATAGCGGCCGCTCCCCGCGCCCCGGTCGGCCGGTGTGGGTGGGGTTCAGAAGGAGTGCGTTACCCGACGAAAGGTGCCGCATCCGACGGACACGTCGGCGGTGTTTAGGATCGAAGCCGCAAGTATCCGTCCTGTCGCATGACACAGATAAGAAAAGACGTCACAGGGAAACAATTACTAATACGTCACTTCATAAATGTACTCTCGCGTATCTAGTTGAATTCATGCTAGATAGGCCGGCTCCCGTTAGTGGTCGCGGGCCAGCACTATCGACGCTAAATTTTAGACGTGCGCTTCTCTGCTTCGCGAAGCTGCTTCCTCAAGATTTTTCCACTTGGGCTTCTAGGCACGACATCGACAAAGACCAGCCCGCCGCGCAGCTTTTTGTAGTCGGCGACCTTGCTGTGTACATGGTCGATCAGGTCCTGCTCCGTGACTTTGCCCTTGCTAGCGGGTGTCAGTACGACAAATGCCTTTGGTGCCTCTGTGTCTCTATACGGCACACCAATGACGCCGGCATCGCCAACGGCGGGGTGGGATTCTAGATAGCCCTCAAGTTCGGCGGGGGCGACTTGCAGTCCCTTGTATTTGATAAGTTCCTAATGCGAGTCAGTAAATTCATATCTAGAAAAAGGTGTCGAGCATAATCTCCCCGGACGGAAGCCCGTCTTTATGTCCTACCTTTTTGCGGTCGACAATGTGGTAGAGATTGTTAGAGTCGATGCGCATAACATCTCCCGTTCGCATCCAGCCGTCTGCCGTAAACGTCTTTTCATTGGCTTCGGGATTTCTGTGGTAGCCCTGCGTGACAATCGGTCCCTTGATGAGAATCTCGCCTGGCTCTCCGGGGGCCGTGTCGTTTCCTTCCTCGTCAACCAGGCTTTTCTCACAACGTTAGCGACACACACTATCCAAGTTGTCCACTAAGGGGGGAAATGGAGTAGAAACTGTACCGGACGGAAAGGTTTGGCAGCAACTCCCCTAGACTGCCGGCCTGCTCCTGCGAATTGACAGCCGTGTACGTCGCGGCGCCTGTCGTCTCGCTCATCCCCCACACCTGGCCGATGACGAGGTTCGGCATCTTCTTGTTGGCCTCTGTGCGCATCTCGGCGCTCATCGGCGCCGCGCCGACCGTAGCCTGCCGCACGGGAAAGAACTGCTCCTTGACGGCCGGGTGCTTGGCAATGGCCATGAAGATGGGCGGCACCGTGAAGAAGGTGTTGACCTGAAGCGCCTGCACGTGCTTGACAAAGTCGCCAAAGTCAAACTTGGGCATCCAGTACGTCGTCGTGCCGCCTGCAAACTGCGAGGCAAAGTACTGCACGACGCCCGCAATGTGCGCCGCGGGCAGGTGCGCCAGCGTGCGCTTCGTCCACGCCGGCTGCTTGTCCCAGTACTTGCGGTCCATGGAGCTCGTGAGGAAAATCTCGGCCACCATGTTCAGATGCGACACGAGCACACCTGTGTGACGAAAGGAAAAGTTCCGTTAGCATGTATAACAATACCAAAAAGAATTAAAAAGGACCGATTGGCCCTCGGTGGCCGACGTAGCACAGATGTTGCGGTGACTTTACCTTTTGGTAGCCCAGTGGTACCCGACGAGTACAGAATGCATATCTTGCTCTTCTCGAGCTCCTGCGGGTCCGTGACAACGCTCCAGTCTAGCTTGCCACGAAAGTCGCAAGCCACGGCGCCATCCACGCTGTAGAGCTTAATGGCCGGGTGCGACTCGAGGACCAGGACGTGGCGCTTCGAGAGACCTGCTTCCGTGGCCGCCTTGACGGCGCCCTCGACGGCGTCTTTGCTGCACACGAGGACCTTGCCCGGCCCGTCGCGGAGCTGCCGCGCCAGGTCCGAGGGCGTGTTCATGGGCGACCCGGCCGAGTAGACGCCGCCGGCGGCGATGACGCCGTAAAAGAGGCACGGTAGCGCCGACTGGCCCGACGAGACGACCATGACCACGTCGCTCCCCGGGCCGCCGTCCCTGCCGATCCCATACTCGCGCCGCAGAAAATGGGCGAATTGCTTGGTGAGGTCGCGCGCGCGGGCCTTTGTGATGCCCTTGGCGGGATCGTGCGCCTCCGCGTACAATAGCGTGTCTTCCTGGGAGCGCGAAAACTTGTGGTCTGGTGAGGAAGTACACCATGTCGAGGTCAGCAAACAGCAAAGGTGCCGAGATAAAAGTGGCCGGGCTCCGCACCGAATAGAAATGTTAGCAGGTCGACGTTGGGAATGTCCAGCGATTCTTGGCTGTTGTAAATCATGGTTGCTGTCGTAGAGATTGGCAGCTAGAAAACAGAGAACCCGCAAGACAAGAGACGGAAGATTGGAAGGGTGCAGCACTTTAAGTACGAAAGCTTGGAGACGCCAGCGAAACCGAGCGGCGTTTGATTAGAAGGGTGTTCCTCCGTCCCCTGCCATGTGCTCTTGTACCCCAGGATTCTACGCGGCAAGTGGGCTCTCTCCCCGCACGGCTGGCGATACTCGGCCCCGGTTTGGTATCTACGTAGCCAGCGGCCAAGTAGCCTATGTATGATCAATACGGAATGTTCTTATGCATGCAGTGCGACTATGATATCGGACAAAATGATTCCAGCAACACCCTTATACGAAAAATGCTACCATGGGCCAATCGTGCGACGCGGTAGTGTGACCGGCTCAACAGGCGGTATGCGAGCATCCGGCCGGCCTATGATATAGCCGTTATGAGCAGGGCGCCGATCAGCGAAGCGTTAAAACGGGCGGGTGCATGCAGCCTTCTTAGTATGAATTAGCGCTGCTTTTTCCACAATCCGCACTACGACAGTTGCTTACAACTGTTCAGTCTTCCGTAGTATAGTGGTCAGTATGCAAGCTTGTCACGCTTGAGACCCGGGTTCAATTCCCGGCGGGAGAGATCCGCCAGCGTCCCTAGGACGTTTGTTTTTTTGCCTTTTCTTTCAAGGATTAAAAATTCACTTCGCAACTTTTTGTTATTTACAGCATATAATAGAGGATCCCCAGTGACTTGTAAATAATCATTTTAAATAGTACTATCTGTAATCCCTCAACATTCCGTGTACGTCACTCTAGTTCTCGCGTTATGTTCTAGCAGACTGAGCCGCTTTTTTAGCCTTTCCCATGGCTTTCATTTGTTAGAGGTAGCTCTGGAGTTTTACTCGATACTCGATGCTCTTGAACTGCTAGGTAGTAACGTTAGAGGACAGAAAGCTGTCGCAGTGGTATTTGCACCTCGCGAAGCACTACACGAAAAAGTCGCAGTAGCTACAGAAGCAGCCCGTAGTCATAGCACTTTAAACAAGAATAGCTGAAAAAGGGTGAGAGCAAGAAAGGCAAGAGCATGGCAATTTTGGCTGAAGATAACGCTACATATACTCTAGATCTTCCAACAGGTAGCAATTCTACCGCGTCTTCGAATCTTCGCTATCGTGAGCTGTAGAACGATTGTCTCTGTTCACCTTCACCATGTCTGTCCGTGTGCATCTTCGTGGTTTAAAGGTCAAGCACCGTCAGGTTTCTTGTCACCCTTCTTCCAGTAAACCTTCTTCTCCTCCTCCCACTTGTAATCGTCCTTGTCAATTTTGGCTTGGTCAATCCAGACAATTTCATCAACCTTGCCGTGCTGAATTATCTCGTCGAGCTCGACAGACCAAAAGATGCCAGTCTTCTTAGGCGTCTTGTCGTGTGGGAAGACTAGACGAGCCTTGCCCTCGGTCTTTTGCGCGTAGTACTTGGAGAAGGCTTCCTGAAACTTTTTGAAGGTGTCGTTGTCGACGTCTTTGTATTGACCTCTGTTGTAAAAGTTGTCGTTCTTCCACATGTGGCGGATGGCGGTGAGTTTCTTTTTTGCGGCCCATTCCACAATTTTTTTGATGTCCTTTTTGTCCTGGCCCGTGAAGAAAACGGACTTGTCTTTGCCGGGAAGCTTATCCTTGGCGAACTTGTCGAATTCATGGAGATTCTCGGGCATGATGAGCCTCTGGACCTCTTCTTTGCTCGGAATATCCTTATCACCCCGGTCAACGAGTATCTCGAATCCGCTGACAGGGGCAGCCAAGGCAGTGCCTGACTGTGAAGAAAAGAGAAGCAAAGAGCTCAGGAGAGAGAAGAGGAAGAAAAAAGCGCCGCCCTTGCGGCTGAAAGTGGAAAACATCATTCTCGTCAACTTGTTGTGAAGTCGGAGAGTGGGAAACTGTGTCCAAGGTCGGTGTACCTCGTTGTTCTAGACACTGTGACTATACTATGGTGTGAATGAGGAACAGTTCTTGAATCTCATTGCTGGAATTGAGTTCTCTTTATAATCGCATGCTCTGACACGAGGCTGCTGCTTCCTTGAAGATTCTTGCAGACTATTAGTTGCACCACGGCAGAACGAGACGCTACTACCCAGGTACTCAGTTGACTGGCGCAAGGCTGCGCCCGTCTCAAGACCGCCGACGATCCCATGGTCGAATGCGGCTCAACGTGCGTCTTGAGGCCCCATCGGACCATACTCTGTGCCGGACCAACGTCATAATACAGGTATCGCGGATCAAAAGAGCGTACAAGTAGCCCATTGCGCAGCCTTTGTTGATCCGAACCATATAGAGTGTATCTCTCCGAGGCTAATTAGGATCAGTGTCAGTTTGCGTGCCGGCAATGCAGATATTGTGCAAAGGGGCGCCGCGAAGGCGTTCTTTCAAGGCAGATTATGTCAGGCCACGAGTTCTTCTGCTGTCAGAATATAAACGCTTTAGGAATAGTCAATCTCCTCACATCACAAGTTCGCAAACTTGCTCCTTGTAGCAATTTCCATGCTGAAAGTTGACGACGCAATTCGGCCCCCTTCAGCGCTGATCTGCCATGCAGTCAGCAAGAGTTAAACTTTACCATATCATTTGCACGTTTGTTTAGTTCCAAGTCCTGAACACCGTTAATTTCTATTTACTTCTTGGTAGTTGCTGGCGAGCTTTGTCCCGACGAAAGCTTTGCAAATCCTCTGTAACATGTTCTCGCGTGATTCGTCATACCGCGGCGGCGATGGGGGCCAGTCTTTCTGAAGCCCCGCCTGCGAGGGTACTTTTGCAGCTTTTCATCCCGCTCACAATTGCTCTAATCATGAAACCCGAACGCCAACCGTATATATCGTTAGTAGGCGGGGAGATTAAGAGAGGTGAGCCCTCAGCCACGTCGGAGACGTGCCGAGGACATACCGGGGGTGTTGCCGAGCGGGACGATCCAGAGGTTTTAGCCTATAGAGAATGATTCCGACCCAGCCGACCGATGTCTCCAAATAGATCCACTATTGACGACGTTGTCACTAGTTAGCTCTTGTCTAAATTCCGTCGTCATAACCTTCCGCGCGCAAGTAGATCACTTACAAGGCTGTAGACGCGTCAGCAACGGCGGCGATATGCCGCATTTGCAGTGTGGAGACTGCACAGCTTTGGTCCTCACGGGCCGCCATATGTCTCAAGGCGTGTCTTTATTCCTGGGACTGCACAGTCTTGTCTCGAATGAAGAATTTTCATCACGCTCTGTTTCGGTAGAGATCGGCTGTAGGCGTATTCAATTGGCCGCTATGAAATATTAAGGCTGGCTGATTGAGCCTGGAAGCTTGAAAGCTTGAGTACGACGCGCAGAGGTCTCATCTGTTGGGGTAATGATTTCCCCGTTACGTCACTATGGAGTACTCCTTCGGAGCCTGGTGAGTAAAAGGTCAGTCCTGGCAAAGTATTCAAACACCTGACAATTAACAACATCACACAATCTGCCACTCAGCTTGATCAAATAAAGTGCGGAATACTCTCACCACTCGTCATCTTTTGAAAAGCAGCATATTCAAATTACTTGCTCGTTTCCAGTCACACAACAAAAGAAAAACGAACCCTTTTTCATTATGGCTCCATCCGCCGGAGAACTTTTGCCAGAAGAACTGGTTGTACAGATCACCGAGGGAAATCTCGAGGCCGTCAAAACATTTTACAATTCAGAAAGTCCATCGAAGAGGCCTGACTTACTTGTTGGCATCGCCGAGCGTGCTGCGAGAAAGGCACAGATCGAAATACTCGACTGGGTCTTTAGCGAAGGCTTTCACGTTGCATCTGACTCGTTGAACAACGAGTTCTACCACCAAGCTTGCTTCGCGCAATCTATTGATGTGTGGAAGGCACTCGTGAAGAATGGATTTGATCTCAACGGACACCACAGCGAATTCGTGGGTGACGCGCTCAGTCTGGAAGCATATAACGGCAACGTCGAGATCGTACGTTTCCTCTTGGAAAATGGGGAAGACCCAAACCAGGCATGGGCTTATTGTGACTTATACCCTGGGGTCTGCGCCCTGACCGGCAAGAACCCTTCCTTGGAAATCATCCGTCTACTGCTTCAGCACGGATGGCGCCAGAGAGAAAGCGGGACGCACATCGCGGCCGCCGAAATTGGCAACCTCGAGGCGCTGCAGTTGTTGGTGGAAAATGGCGCCGACCTGGAAGAGGTCGAGGCGTGGTGGAGTAACCCCGGTGTGAATGAAAAGGATAGAGAAGGAACTGCATTATATCGTGCGGCGCTGAAGGGCCAAGAGAGCTCTGTGGAGTATCTACTGAACGCCGGCGCAAAACACGATTTCAAGGATAAGAAGGGTCGGTCTATCCTTTGGGCGGCGAAGCAAGGCGAGAATGAGAAAGTGATTGAGCTGCTAAAGCGAGCTGGCCTTGAAGAATGATGAAATATTATAAGAAGGCTAAATATATCATAACAAAAAAAAAGTAGACTAAATTAAAAGTAAGTTTTTTTTAAATATTATAATACTACTATATAAAGTATAGGTA
>JAPFRW010000306.1:0-67218 GCA_030778065.1 Akanthomyces uredinophilus
CCCCCCCCCCCCCCCCGCCCCCCCCCCCCCCCCCCCCCCCCCCCCCCCCCCCCCCCCCCCCCCCCCCCCCCCCCGCCGCGCCGACAGCAAAGGCCTCTTTCGCCATCTGGTTATCTCGTGCGGCTGAGGGGCAGCCACGTCACAGGCAATTACCGAAGCTCTTTTTCTTTTATTTTTTTTTTTCATTTTTCATTTTTATTTATGCCTTTCCCTACCTCTGGTTCCGTCTCCAAATAGGAAGCTGTCTTGTGACGTGACAAGAATGGGCTCACCGCTGCATAATTATCAAACGCACGATAGTGGCCGCTTGCAGACTCAAGACAGCCGGGGGGCGGGGGGACGAGCTGCAGCAGCCGCGGATGGATTTGTCGCAAAATGATGGTTGTGGCAGGACGCCTAGTCCAACCGCACAATGTCTGCCTACAGTTCATATCGGGCAATGTACCGACATGGCAGGCAATCAAAAAAAAAAGTCATGAGATACAGAGACCAATAATATGCATATGCATACAACCGCGTAAGAGGCCGGCGTCATCGGCTACCACGGCAGGCTAGCATCTGTCCGTCGATGCAATCTTTACGGGATTCGCGCAGTACACATGTCTGCCTATGCCCAAAAGACGCAAGAGAGGTCGGCAATAAGCTGCAAGAGCAGTCATCGGTCTACCAGTAAACGGCTAGGCTCTCAGGGCGGCAGTGACATTGCAGTGCAGTAGCGGGTTTTGCAATCTAGATGCCATGATGGTGAGCACACGACAGGCTGCTCGCGTGACCAAGGACCCTTGTCTCTGCCAAGGATTATTGATTAGTCTCGTTTTTGTTCTTGTGTTGCTTGGGGGCCTATTCGCAATCAGGCAGAGTGTCGCACGACAGCGATGACACGGGTTTAAGCGAAACATGTTGCAGGTCTAATGGGCAACTATTGCTTACACTGCTGCTGCTGCGAAACGTGAAAGAATTTAGGCCGGAATCATCTCGGCGCCTTTTCTAGCGTTTATATTACAGAGAGTAGATGCTTCTTTTCGTCTACATTTCTTGGTGTTTGTGGCAGCAAATGCACATATAGCATGGATGGGCCTCGAACAGTCACGCAGGCAAGATACATCCACCGTCGACGAGGACAAAATGTGAGCCGACGCTTGCCGTCGTTTCAGACGAGTATGGACCCTGCGTGCCTGCTTGCAGGATTCACCTGGCGACGGGGCCAATTAACTTGTCCGTTTCTCTCGGCCAGGTTCAAGAACACGTGGGATGGTATGGCTTTTTGTCGACGTCGAAAGCACGCAAGTAATTCCCTGCCAGAAAAAAAGTGGCTCATTGTAGTTAAACCCCGTCGAAGATGAGTTTTGTCGAAATGGAGACCAAATCTCGCCATCGTGCTATTGGCCCGCCAAGGAATAGCAGGGCCTTGCACGTTTTGTGGTGGCAGCTCCACTGGACGGAACGGTGCTGGCTGGCTACCTCCCACTGCAGATGGAGCGGTGGAGGGCGCCAAAACGAGACAAGCGCAGTTGAGCGGGAAATGTCACGGAGGAGAGACGATACGAGGGAAGCTGTGCGTCGAGCTACTGCGTGTCGTGGCCGCAGATGTTGCAGCAGGCAGCAAGGGGTCGTGCGGTGGTCGTGTGCTCTCCTGCCACAAAGGGCCCAAGCGAAATGCTGCAAGTAGTGAATGGCAGAAAGTATGAACATGTGGTTGATGTGCAAGTTCGGAAACGGCTGGTTGGATTGGGTTTAGTTTTGGTACTGCGGCTGGCCTAGACCAATGGGCTAGTTTCGCACACTGCATGGCGGCGCCGCTGCCGTGATCGAAGCTACGGGATTGAGAAACAGTCGTTTGCAGCGGCCATGTAGACAGGGCCAACCGCCCCGCGGCAGGTCTTTTTCCGTCGAGGGCCGACTCTTGTACAATCTTTGCCAACTTTTTGCTTTGCTTTGCCTTGCTGTCTGCCTCTTCTTTTGCCTGCTACAGACGAGGAGGATGGATTTGAGAAAGACGGCTCGGCTGTAATACGTGTGTTCAAATGTCCCGCCAATAATCGGGCGCAAAAGTCATTATTGCTTGGTAAACTCACAGACAGGCGGGGGCAACGGGACACTTGAGCCGTCCGTCTCGACAGAGAATCATGTTTGAATTCCCGGCGGGCCGAGATGTGCAAGGAAGCAGAGGCAGGCAAAGTCGACGATAGTTAGGCCGAGACGCTAGACCGGTTCAATACTGGTCGTCATTAGCAAGAGGATGCGGATCCCGGGCGATGAATCGCAAGTCGGTCTAGCAGGGGGGGTTTTAGTACTGGTAGTGCCAGTAAATAGGAACGGGATCCGTAAAAGAAAAAGAGGTAGTCATGGTTCGATGGCGTACTGCAGCCGGTGCTTGGTCGAGGCCCGTCGAGGAACTTGCCGTTGCAGGGCGGGTGCTGCAATAAGCATGTACGGGCTGCAGTACAATGTACGGTGTGCATGGAATGAATATTGTGGTCGTGTGACCCCGACCCGGACGAGGCAACGCAATGGGGACGACGCCCGGCCGTAGGAGATATGCCCTGGTGCAAAGCCGGATAGGTTTCTGGTAGGCCGCTTGTGGTCGTCGCTGAGGTGCGTCGTGGACGAGAGTTGCTCATTTCAGTCACCGAGGATGGAGAAGTGGGAAAGTGTCCGAGACGGGGCCAGAGAGGCGAGATGAAGAACGGGGAAAGGATTGGGATGGATCCGCGTGGGCCGCATGCACGGGATTTTGTCGAGATGAATGGGAACTGGTGCTGGGCCAGGGCGATGGTGCAAGGCAAGGCTTGCGTGCATGGCAATGTGCATGTCGTATTTTGGTGGTGGGTTGGTGGATGCGAGAGGAGGGGAAGATTTTGCTGCAGCCAGTCGTGCCAGTCAGCCAGTCAGCCAGTCATCAGTCCAGGCACAGCTGAAGACGACAGTGGGCGGGCAGCAGGCGGGGGGTGGGTAATGAACAGTGTGGACTCGGTGCGGTTGGGCGGGCAGGTCGATCATGTTTATACTGGGTATTGGGTATCCGTATATGATTTTACAGGCACGGAAAATTGTCAAGTTGTTTTACGGATGGGATGGAGCGAGCACAGGATAGAGAGAGGATGGAGAGGGCATGCCGGACAGTGGGCAGTACTGGGTCTGCAGGCGAGGCTGTTGGGGAGAGGAGCCGTGGTGGGTTTGGACGGGTGGACGGCCCCTCTGGTTCTCCATTGTGCACGTCCATGACAAGAAACATTGACGTGAAGTGATCAAGTAAAAATGAGAAGCCAGCCAAGTATCAACTTTTGTTTTCGCCAGCATTGAAACTATCGGGTCGTCGGACTGGGTCAGCGGGGACATGGTCGAGTCGTGATACTGAAAGAGGCTTGGGCGACAGATGGGTGGTGGATTCTAGGTGGTCGGAGGGGGGACTAGCGAGGCGGGAAGAGATATGATTCTGGACGACGTCTAGAGTAGAGGAGAGAGAAGATGTAGATATGGCGTGAGTGAGAGTGTGAATTGGCATTGTCGGCATATACGATGCTGCATACTGCACGGATGGATTGATGTCGGTAGGTAGGTAGACAGGCAGATGAAGGACCGTCTTTACCAATATCAATACACGACGGCGCCATCGAGCTCGACGAGCACAATCGATCAATAGTTGGCCGACAAGCCACAGAGCATGGGTGGCACTTTGACTGAGACGCCCAGCTTCCACCTATGTACTCGGGGTGTATATTCTCGCGATTCGCACTGGTCTAGCCAGTGCAAATGATGCCAAAAGGCCCAGCCACAACCAATGGGGCGGCAACGGTGTCGACGTGCACCCATGGCATGGCGTGGCATGGCGTGGCTCAAGAGGCACAGCATCCCCCCTGCTAGCGCCAACCCAGAAGCCTGGGAGCCAGTTGCCAGTGCCAGCCAGCGCGTGCAAGCCGTGTGTGCCAGCAGCTACGCTACGGTAGCTGCACTGCAACCGAGGAACAAGGCGCCAGGGCCAATCTCGCCACACGAGACATGCATGCCATGGCATCGAGGCCGCCCACCAAGGTCCAGACCTTCTCCACCCAGCGTCGTGTTTTGCTGCATCATTGCAATCAATTTTTCCAGATATCAAGACGTCTTGACTCTGGTTTTACATTCGATTCCTCAAATCTCCAGCAATGGCATCTGGCATCGGCGTCAGGACCGGGTCTCTCCATCTTTGTAGACCGCCCCAGCATGTTGTTTATGCCGAGCTTCCAGATAAGTAGTTCCAATTTGATAACCCGTCGACGAATAGAAAAAAGGTAAAAAAAACCATCACGATGGTTCCACATCCTTGCAACTTGCTGTACTAGGCTTGCAGATAAAGTCTTTTGGAGCGTCTGGGACTTTGGGTGATCCCTGCTATCCACGCCTCCACCACACCTTTTCCCCTGGCCAATCTATGCCTGGGTCCAGTCGCTAGTTAGGTAGGTAGTTGGCTGCCAGCCAGCCTGCCACGCTGTGCATCAAGCCTGCTCTGCTGTTGGCAAGTTTTTTTCTTCTTCGTTTGGCAGCCGTACCAGCCACCCCCAACTCGCCCTGCCTTGATGTTAAAAACCACTAGAAGGGAAAAAAAAGCGAGAGTCCAAGTCCAAGTAGCGTAGGTATTCAACGGTAAAGGGATTTCAACCAATTGACTGATGCCACTGCAAAACGAGTCTCTGCAACTACTCCGTACACACGCCCCCTCCCATCGTCGGCCGCCCACCTGCACACGCTGCACACCCCCCCATGCCGCTGTAGCAGCCCGCTCAACCGCTACAACTTCCAACCTTCCAGGGTCTCCCCTCTTTCGCCCTCCACTGAAAGGGCGTTGGAGCGTCTCCATCGCCAAAAAACTTGCCCAACAGCTTCGTTTGCATCCTCTTTCTTCTTCCTCTTCACTTTTTGACCTTTGATACAGAACCAATTGCTTCCTCCGTTATCGTTTCCACATTCTCCTCACCATCATTCATCCCACCGCCTCGTCACTCATCCGTACTCGACCCTCTTTGTGACTCTCGCCCCCAGTCTCTTTTAAGCTTTCCGCATTCCACTTCCGGCCGCTTGGACAACAATCTCTCTCTCTCTCTTTTCAAAACAGAGAGACTTTGGTTACTACTCGACCGGCTTGCCCATTGTCTCGACCTGGCGCCACTACATCAACTGCCGCTTCTGGCACACGGTCCCATCTTGCTCCAGCGCCTCGGTTCAGGCCTCTCTCTCTCAACCGCATCCCGTCGTAACTCGGACTGCCGCCGCCAAAACCTACCGGCCTTGACACCGGCCGCGTTGGCACCTCGCCAACGAAACCTTTTCTTCTTGCCTTGATCCGGCCCCCATTCTGCCATCTATCCAATCGTTCTTTTCATATATTCATTCCATCTGCGTCTTGACCCTGCTCATCATCACCCATCGCATCCTGGTTCCCTTCAAACCTGGCGACACCCCTGCCGACCAGCCCACCTGTGACGTCGCCCATACTCGCCAGCCGCCGTTGAGCCACAAAGTCCCCATCGTCTCGTTGACGAACGGCAACCCGCCTGGACAGGAATTACACCCCGTCTGCCGGGCATTGGCCCCCCCCCCGACAAATACTTGACAATCTCCTCTCGCCATCCTCCTCCTCGTCCGCCCTGCCGCCGCCATGAAGTACGGCGAGCAGCTCGAGCGCGAGTCTGCGCCTCAATGGAGTCTCCGTAAGTGCAGCAGCCGGTCGAATGCGTCATGCCGTTGGACGCCGCAAACTCAATGCTAATGTGCGTGTCAGACAACCTCGACTACAACTCGCTCAAGCACGAGATCAAGATGCACACCACCCGCGACCAGGCCACCGCCATGGTCATTCCCGGCTACGAGGATCCCGCCCTCGCCAAGTTTGAAAACGCCCTGTTTGCCGAGCTGTGTCGCCAGCACGACCGCGTCGACATGTTTGTGAGCAGCAAAGCCGACGAGATTTTCCGTCGAATGGGTTAGTTTTTTTTTTTCTTAATTGTTCAAGACGGAAGTAACACTGCATTCGCAGAACATCTTGAATCCAACACAAAACGATGGATACAAAAATACGATCAAGAACCTACCTCGGCCAACCTTGCCATGAAGCGCCAGCGCCGCTTTGCCAAGTACGAGCGCGAGCTCCTCAACTGCGGCGACGACATTTACGCCCTCGAGCGTTTTTCCAAGGCCCAAGTCACTGCCTTTCGCAAGATTCTAAAAAAATACAAGGTATGCTCCCTTGTAGTCATTGAACCACAGCCACACCCACGCCCTCTTGCCCGCCTCTATTCTACCTTTAATTATTGCCATCACATACTTTACCCTCTGCCGTGCTATAAATACCGTCATCATGTCTTACCCTCCGCCATGTTATAAATGCCGTCATCATATCCTTCTACCATCTTCTGCCTGCCACTAACACTCCCAGAAATGGACAGGATCAACCGCCCTCAACGCCCGCTTCAACGAACAGGTCCTCGGCAGCTTCAAAAGCTTCACCCGCCGCGACTTTGCCCCTCTGCGCCAGCGCCACTCGGAAATCCTCGCCCACCTGCGCGACGCCGCCCCCGCCATTAGCGAGCCCAGCTCCCCGTCCTCGGTCGAGCTCCCGCCCTCGCCCGCCAGCACCGCCGTCCACGAGCCGCGCGTCACCTTTGACCCGCTGCCGCCCGCCGCCGCCGCCCAGCCCAAATACTGGAACGAGTACGACGACGGCAGCGACGCCGGCGGTGACGACGACGACGGCGGCTACGCCATCTACATCAACCCCGACGAGGACTCGTCCTTTCCCGGCATGGAATACGTCCACGCCATGGTCAAGATGCCCTACCACAAGATCCGCGGCTGGTTCAAGCTCAAGGACCAGCGCGAGCGCCGCCCGTTGCTGTCCGAGCATCGACACGGCGGCGGTGGCGGCAACGGGTACTCGTCGGCCGGCGGCGCGCACACCGACTCGGACGAGGAGGCCGGCTACGCGAGCTCCGACTGCATCCCCACCGAGGGCTACAGCACGCACTACGCCACCTTTCCCAGCATCGACGAGCAGCAGCTCCGGCGGTACCGCGAGCGCGTGCTCTTCTGGGGCACGCTGGCCTCGTTTGCCGCCGCGTACATGCTCATGGGCGTCGCGGGCATCCTCATCTCGGCCGGCAAGCGCAAGCTGCGCGTCGAGGTGGACGTGGGCGTCACCGTCGGCGTCATGATGAGCCTGTGCTGCTCGTGCGCGGGGCTGGGCATGACGCTCTACCGCCAGGACAGGCTGGCGGTGCTGACGAGGCTGGTCGTGTGGCTGGCGTTTACGGCGTCGTGCCTCGTCAACGGCATGCTGCTGATACTCGTCGTGGGCAACACGCCGTAGTGGAGTGCGCAGCCTTGCGAGTTGTGCTGCAGATTGGTTGCGCTCATATTGTTACGGCCATGGTATTTTGACGGCATTTCTTCATTGGCAATGCGTGGCCAAGATTTTTCTTTTCTAGCAATGCTCTGCCGCGCACGCTCATTATTTCTTTGATCTACGAGTATCGACATTGTCCGTCCGTCTTCATGTTGTGGAGATTGACAGTGAGCGTTTATAAAGTATCGGATATCCCGGACGCAGGCGGTTTTCTGTTTTCTTTTTTTCATGCATTGGCGTTTTGGTGCCTCAGAATGAGGCTGCATGTATGGCAAGCTGTGCGTGCATCTGTTGGGGAGCTATTTGTTTTATATTTTTGGGGGTACATGGCGCGGAAAGATGCACAAAAATTAGAGACTCCGCAAGGATCTTTTGTTTATACTATATTTCACGAGTAAATGAACTTTATCTATCGTATACATCTGTTCTGGAGGGGGCCATTATAGTAGTGGGTGAGTGTGCCGTAATGTAACTTGCGTAACGTGTGCCTTGTTGCAAACTTGAACTTGGCACGCAACATTCATGGGGTTACCCAGTGACCTTTCCGGAAAAGGAAACCATTGTCCCCTATCCCTAAGCCACTCAGATGCACCTGTGGCTGTCCTGAGACATGCAGCGAATCTCGCATCTCCAAGTGTCCCAATCCAGCAACTCACCGACCGAACCCTGTCTGTGGCCCCGCCCGCCGGCGGCCACGGCCACCCCGGGCCGGCAGTGACCAGACGGGCTCTGAGTCACTCCGAAATAGCCAACGAGACTCCATCCATCATAATCTCTGCTGCGTCTTCTTCTTCTTCTTCTTCTTCTTCTTCTTCTTCTTCTTCTTCTTCCACTTGCTTCTTCAAAACCCTTCAAGTTCAATCCTCCAGCTTCCAATTTCGACTCGCCAATCGCACAACCCAATCCCTCCAATTGACACCCCCTTCGCCCGCCAATGCGTCTCCCCATCACCACCCTCCGCGGCGGCGGCGGCGCCGGGGCCGCCCCATCCACATACACCCTCCGGCCCGGCCTCGTCGCCGACGTGCCCTCCTTTGCGCGCGTCTACTACGACTCCTTCTCCGACGCCCGCCCCGGCGCCTCCACCGACAACCTCATGGACATTCTCTTTGGCGACTTTCGCAAGCATCCGCGCGACACCCGCGCCGTGCTCGACGCCATGCTCCGCCCGCGCCTCTGGAGCCTCCAGTACCGGATGAGCGCCCTCGTCGACGACGCCACCGGCCACGTCGTCGGCTTCGTCTGCTTCAAGCGTCCCGCTACCGAAGTCTCCTTTTACGAGCGTTGGCTCTCTCCCCGTACGTTTCCTTTTCCTCGCTTCGCTCGACGAGAGGCGTAAAAAAAAGAAAAATGTCCCCTCTTCCACACTACAACTTACTCATTTATTTAGAAACATGGCTGCACAGGTTATATACCGTCTTGCACAGCATCGGTAGCTTCGTCCGCCCTCCGGGCCCCGCGCTCGACACGGCGCAGGCGGCGTCGTTTGTGCGCGCCTTTGTCGATCTGGAGCCGCAGGTGCGCTGCTCGCCGCGCCGCCGCGCCGCGTGGTACCTGTCCATCGTCGCCGTCCTGCCGGGCCATCAGGGCCGCGGCCTCGGCGGAGCCATGGTGCGCGCGGTGCTGGACCACGTCGACGCCGTGGGCGCGCGCCAGCCCCTGCGCACGCCAAACGACGCCGGCTCCCACGAGACTGCAGCAACGGCGGAGGAGAGGAGGCAGGAGGAGGAGGAGGAGGAGGAGGGCGTGGAGGACAAGAAGATGGGGGGCCCGGCGGTGTGGCTGACGGCGAGAAAGGACACCGAGGGCCTGTACAGAAAGTTTGGCTTCGTCAAGGTCATGGACTCGAACAAGGGCCCGCTGAGCGCGTGGAACGGAGGGGCCGTCATGTTTAGGGGCCTCCGGGGCGTGGTGGACTTGTCTTGATGGGTTTGAAAAGGGAGAGGCTGTCAAGGAAAAAAGACAGAGCGTTGGGCGAGAAGAAAGGCCAGTTTCTCCGTCTGCTTCTGGCATGGAAAAAAGCGTGTAGACACTCATAGACTTGCAACTTGTATTACAACATATCCTTCCCTCGAACTATTTCACAGAGTCGGCCCGCAACAAGACGCTTTTGTTGGCATCGCAGTTGCCAATCTGTGTAGTTATATTATTGTCGAGGAATGGCAAGACGAGCTTGGATAAACGATACATCTGTCAGATGGTCCGCGTGGCAGCAAAACTCGTCATTAGTGCGCAACTCTCTCGACTACTCAAAAAAAAAAAAAAAAAAGAATGTCGCGTTTCATCGGACACCGATACAGTGCGCCCGTCAGATCTTGGCTCGCCGCTGCGGACATGGTTCGTCGTGGTGGGCTTACGCTTTCCGCAACTCCGCTTACACCGTTTCGACGCAGTCGGACACCGACGCCGCGATCCCCTTGTCAGGAAGCGTAGACCAGCTTGATAATGAAGAGGCAATACAATGACACGAAAGACTGTTGGTCGGCTTTTTTAGACTGCCGATGTATTATATGCTTGGCTTCCTAGCCGTCTCAGATCCGAGTATATAACAACACATACATCTCGCAAATCGTCTGCCCTTTCCTCTACACTCAACTTCGACTCGCAAATCGTCTTTTAGCTTTCTCTCTATCTTTTCCTGCCATCTAAACAACTTTTCATTCTCCGTCTTTAAACTCAATGTCTCGCGCCATCCTCGTCACCGGCGCCACTGGCAAGCAGGGCGGCGCCGTCATCGCCGCGCTGCTCGCTCACAAGCCCAGCTTTCAGATGCTCGCCCTCACGCGGGACTCCTCGTCGGCGTCTGCGCAGCGACTGGCCTCCAAGTCTCCCAACATTACCCTTGTCGAGGGCAATCTGGACGATGCAAGATCCGTCTTTGAAACGGCCAAAAAGGCCACGTCCGTCCCGATCTGGGGCGTCTTTAGCGTTCAAGTTTGTCTTTGTTCCCTCCTTACTACCCCAGCCAACCGCTTTCTAACACCTTCTTCTTCCTTCTTCTTTTGCGCAGTCACCCCCCATGAACAAGACCGGCCCGGCCATGGAGGAGAGGCAGGGCAAGGACCTCGTCGACGCGGCCCTCGCCAACAACGTCTCGCACTTTGTCTACTCGTCCGTCGACCGCCACGGCGCCGCCTCGGCCACCAACCCGACGGCCATCCCGCACTTCATCAGCAAGCACAACATTGAGCAGCACCTCGTGCAAAAGTCGGCCGGCACGTCCATGCGCTGGACCATTCTGCGGCCCGTTGCCTTTATGGACAACTTTGACGGCAGCCTCGTCAGCCGCGTCTTTGCGACGTGCTGGCAGCGCTTCCTCCCCGCGCGGCCGCTGCAGCTCGTCGCCACGGCCGACATTGGCGTCTTTGCCGGCAAGGCGTTTGCGGACTCCGCGGCCTGGAGCGGCAGGAGCATCTCGCTGGCGGGCGACGAGCTGACCTTTGAGCAAATGTCGGCCGCCTTTCGGCAAAAGACGGGCGCAGAGGCGCCGACGAGCTGGGCCGTCCTGGCAAAGATGGCGCTGTGGGCGTCGAGGGAGATGAGCACCATGTTTGCGTTCTTCGAGGACGAGGGCTATGCCGCGGACATCGAGCAGGTGCGCAAGCTGCATCCGGAGCTCAAGACGATGGGGGATTGGCTGGAGAGCTCGGTGTTTGTCAAGAAGTAGGGCAGCCAGCTGGGGGAGTTGGCTTTAGAATGGGTAATTTGGAATCTGCTCGAGGACAAAGGCACAACAAAGCACCACTACTGTGTGTCGCGATTGTTTATAGATGAGATATATGTCGCAGTTTCTTTGAACCTAATAGAGAACAGAACAGAATACTAGCGGTGCTGTTTGTGTGTGTTTGTATTATAGGCATCTCCAAAGCCTGCGACAGTAACGGCGAATGGGCCCGACGATGACCATGTAGCCCGCAATCCCATGAACAGTGGCAACTTGCATGACAGATGGCATCAGCTGTATTTTTAGATGCAATATGAGATGGGTTCTAATTATGGCGTATGTTCTTCGGTCGATGCCCTGCTTCGCAGAGATTCAAGAGGCTTGATTATCGCTTATACATGCCGTGTGTGTATATATATATTTATGCGGTGCCAAAGCTACAACAGGCCCGGTGCCCCGGTCAGGCTATGTCAGGAATTTGAGAGCCGTGGGTCGGACAATTTGAGCCCGACTCAACTGCCCAGAGACGGTTTTTGTCCGATTCATGTCCCCTGACCAGCTCCACGGTCACTCTGACCTCATCATCGGAGAATACAAGTCCGCCCAACCTAGCCGCTAGCGCACTCAAAAGTCCGACAGAGGTCGAAAGGTGCTACATCGCATACTATCTTACTATTTTTTGTCGGGGATTCTGCACAGCGCACATACACATACAGTCATTTTTTCGATAGAAAATTCGGTGGTGGTCGTCGGCCAATCCAATTACCAAATGAGTGCCTCTCCTTCGGGCCACCTGGTGACCCCGGAACCAACCACCCCGTCGGCGACGACGACGCATGCGCGCTTGTCCTGCGAGTCTTGCCGGGAGCGAAAGCAAAAGTGCGACCGCAAATTGTCAAAATGCCGCCGCTGTGTCGCTCTGGGCCACGAGTGTATATATCCCGCATCTCGAAAATCCCACAAGCTTGGGAGGCGGCGGGTGGCCGATCTGGAGCTAAAAATACGTAAGTCCAGTGACAAGCAACGATCAAGACGTGACGAAAGGATGGATACTCGATTGTATCAAACGGAGCTCACCAACTAACAAGAAAAACGCCATACGAATAGTACAGCTCGAGGACCGCATCAGAACATCCAGCCACGATGAGTCGAGTCATCCTCAGCAAGACCAGCATGTCCTGGACACGCCCGTATCGACTCACCAATCTCCCGTTGAGAGACCATTGGAGACCCCAGTTTCGGTACAATCAGTCCGTGACGAAACAGAGCACGATACCCCAATTGGAATCTACGCAGATGGGTCTTACGACGACACGCCTCAACCATCGCTCGGCCCAAGCACCTGCAACTTCAGCCCGGATGAGCTCGTATCATCTCAAGTCCAAAAGACCCTGTTCGTGCTCTGCCCACTGATTAGCTGCTTGCTTTACTAAACCAAATCTCCTAGTACAGACTTGTATTTTGAGCATTGCTACCCCGTCGCCCCCATGCTGCACCGCTCCCGCCATCTCGCCGCCTTGGCTCTGCCCACCACCCTCCAGCCCGCCCCCTGCCTGCAGCACATCATCATGGCCCTCGGCGCGGCCGCCGACCCCCAGTTTGCCAGCCTCGCGACGCCGCTCTACGAAAGAGCAAGGCAGCTCGCCGAGCAAGACGAGCTCAAGGTTCGTGCAGAGCCTAAAGGAATACAGCTCCTTTCCTCCAATGCTGACACACATCCTTGAACGAAAGCAGGCAAGCGACACAATCACCGTGGCCCATGCCCAGTGCTGGTTCTTCATCTCGCACTTTGAGGCGCAGAGGGTTCTCTTTGCGCGCGCCTTTGTCAGTCTGGGGCGGAGCATCCGCCACGCGCAGATGCTCAACCTGCACGGGCTGGACCGCGACGGCAAGCACGCGGCGGCGCCCAATCTGTACTCGCAGTGCAGGCCCGCCGAGGACTGGATCGAGCTCGAGGAGCGGAGGCGGACGTGGTGGAACATTTATATATGCGATCGGCTGACGTCGGCCACGTCGGGGCTGCCGGCAGCCATAGACGATCAAAAGGCAAGCACACACGCACGCACACACGCACACCCTTGAGCCGGCGTGGTTCAGTCGAGGTGGCTTTATATCCTGACCAATTGTGCACAGATATACACTCCCCTGCCTTCTTCGGAAGAGGCTTTCGAAAGTGGTCAGCAGGAACAGCAAGCGACATTGCAAGAGATGCTGCGAGGGCACGCAACCATCGACTCCAGTCTGGCAGCTCGCGTCCTGGCAGCTCACCTCTACTACCAGGTCACAGACTCATCCGCGCAAGACTCTGACGCTGCTGCCTCTCCCACTTCTGACGAATACTGGGCCAAGCACCGAGCAATGGAGAATGCGCTACTGTCACTCACAATCCGGCTGCCGCCCCATCTCCAGCTCCCGCAGAGCTCCCGCCGTCACGAGGCCGTCTTCACCAACATCCTCATCCACACCGCCACCGCCTGCCTGCACAAGACGGCCGTCCGGCGGGCCCCCCGCAGCCACGACGGCGACCACGAGAATGACTTTCGCCGGCGGCAGAGCCAGGGCCGCATGCGGGCCGCCGCCGCGGAGACGCTCGCCGTGTTTCGCCTCGCGGAGCGTCTCCTCGCCGGCGTGCGGAACCCGATCCAGGACTACGCGGCGTACGTCGCCGCCCTCGTCTTCCTCGAGGACCTGGCCCCCGTCGAGCCGCCGCGGAGCAGCGCCGCCGCCAACCGGGAGAGCCTCGCCTTTTTGCTCCGCGCTCTGCAGACATTGGACGAGGGACACGAGGTGCGTCGCGTGCTGGCCGCCCAGCTGGCCGCCGAGATGGCGCGGCTTGGTATCGAGCTGCCGATGCCCGGCGAGCAAGGCGTGCTTGTCTAAACTCGGCTTTGATGAAACGCATGCCTGTGGGGAAAAAAATGAAAAAAAAGGACGACTAATAGTGAAAGCAAAGAGTGCGCGTTTCCTACAGGGGTTAATGCGCCAGTCAGTTCGTCGGCTGCACATCCAGCTTGTTAAAGGCCCAGTCACGCACACAAGTGGTTGCAGTTCTGGAAAGTCCTAGGACCCAGCTCAAGACAGTAGAGAGGAGAATACAGTCAAAGATTCTAAACCGTCTAGGTATATCTCTTTCTACTTTTGTCGTCTTGAATCATCAAAAACGTCAAGCCATCTGTTATTCTCATTCAAGCCGCGTAGGGCTTTGGGTATCGAATGTAACCCGGGAATGTATATAATCCGTACAACCAAAACAAAACAAAAATCCGGTCATCGCTAAAATGCAACATGTGGATGCTCAATGTATATAAATGCAGAAAAACGGGAATGTGCCCGTGCTCAAGCCAATGGTGCGCCGTAGCGAGCTGTCGTCGGCCTATTCCTCGTCACCGTTCCGCGACCAACGTCGTTTTAAAATCAAAAACCCGAAATCTAGTCTTGGTGCTCCAGCACCTGTGACACTTCGAGCACGCCGCAGATGCGCCCATTCTCCGTCACCGCAATCACAGACGCGCCGGACTCGCCGTCGTCACCCAGCCCGGCGCCGCTGCTGCTGCTGCTAGTCATAACCACATCTCCAGCGAGCACACCCTCGTCATCGCTTTCGGCACGGGTCCCGCGCAGAATGTCGCGCGCCTGGCGCACCGTCGTCTCGGACGACATGGCCAGCAGGTCGTGGCACGACACCAGCAGGCCGCCGCCTCGCAGGCTGCCGAGCGGTTGCAGGAGCTGGTCGTCGCGCAGGCCGCGCAGCCGGCTCGGGCAGGCCACGTCCTCGCCGACGCGCACCCAGCCGTGCTTGGAGGCGTAGCCGGCGCGGAGCAGGCTCGCCGCCGGGCTGTCGGCGCGCAGGTCGCTGGCGTCGTGGATGCTGTCCCAGCCGACGGCGATTTGCCGGAGGGTGACGGCCTGCGGCGGGCGCACAAAGACCTTTTTGGCCGACGACGCCGCGGCCGCTGCGGCGACGCCAATGGCGCCGCCGGGGTGGTTCTTGGCAAAGGCGCCGGCGAGGTCGGGGTGCAGCTCGTGCGCGGCCGTCATGGCGAGCGCGTCGCCGAGGGCGAGGGCGGCCGTGGTGGACGTTGTCGGCGCAGCCACCCCAAACGATGTCCGCTCTGGCTCGTGGACGGGCGCCGGCAGGAGAATAGTGCCGGGCCGTCGCTTGATAAACTCGCACGCGTCGGGCCGCGTGTGCGACGTCATGAGGATCGTCGGCAGCGACTCGTCCAGGTGCGGGAGCACGGCCAGCAGCTCCTGCGTCGAGCCCGAGTAGGTGATGAAGAGGAGCGTGTCGTCGGGGCCGACGATGCCCAAATCGCCGTGGAGGGCCTCGGTCGGGTGCAGAAAGACGGTGCGGACGGCCAGGCTCTGAAACGTCGCGACCAGCTTCTTGCCAATGAGGCCCGACTTGCCGACGCCGATGATGACCAGCTTGCTCTTGGTCACAGCTTGTCGTGTGATGGCTTCGACGGCCTTGTGAAATCCGTTTCGTGCAAATGCGTCCGTCTCATATAATTGCGCGAGGTTGGCCAGCGCGAGCGCTTCAGTGTTCATCACATGCAGGCCGTCGCGTAAGCGCACCTCTCTTTGCCTCTCGTCTGCCGGTGGCCCATATTGTCCTGGGCTCGGAGGGCTCTGCGATGCTGCTTTATATGGTGTATTTGGTCTATATTGGTTGTGCTGTGCTGCAAGTTGGAAAATCTCGGGTGGTTCCTGGCACGGTACTGTGCTATCGGCGGGAATCACGGACGGCGTCGGCGGTGACGGAGGCCGAGTGATTGGGCGCTGTGAGCCATTGAGAACAATGACGGCACTGGTCTGTATAGGGCGATGCTCGCCCTTTCTCGTCTCTCCCATATTGTCTTGTTTTTTTCTTGTCGCTTGTTATCGGCATTCACGGTGCACCGTTATGGTGTTTCCAGTTTTCGCTGCGCCCCGCGGCGGAGCTCCGAGGACAAATTCGGACGGCAAAAAAATTGCTCAATTGACGCGACGCAACGAACAAGTGTGCAAAGCAATAAAAAGAGTAAAGAGTAAATGTTTTGTAGAGGTAGAATTGGGTTGAATATGTCGTCGTAATGGATGACAGAGCTAGTGCGGAAAGGTCGGGCGCATTGTGATACCCCACCACATTTGATCCTGATATCGATGCTGGCTTGTGCCAATCGCGGGAGCGGTATGCAAGTGTGCTTTCCGTTTTCGTGAAAATGCAAAATGTGTGGAATCAAGTTCGGTTCGGGCCAAGCCAGGATAATCTGGTGCAGCTTTAGCGTAGCGCAACTGGGCGACAATCAGAGATGGCGCTGCGCTGCCCAGATCAAGTGGCATTCTCGATGTTGAGCCTGCAAATCAAAAGGCGAAATCTGCAACTACTATTAGTCAACGCGCAACGCCGACAGCGCTATGCCCAGCCGAGCCGTGGTGGTGGACACCAGATAGCTTGTCGGCGGAGCCTGGCGGTGACGTGCTTGAAAGTGGTGACGGGCGCGGGATGCGTGACAAGGTCGATGCCGGCCATTGGCTCTGCGCGGAGAGATCGCGTGGAGGCTCCAATAGATGGCCTGATAAGGGTGTTGAATGATTTGTAACCGGACTCGAGCTTGTCCGCGCTTCCTCGGTCGTTTCAGTTTGGGTGGCAGCGGGCCGGGCCACTTGTTCAGCTGGGCTGGGCTGGCTGGGCTGGCTGGGCTGCTGCGCCGGCTGTACTCCGAAGCGCTTAATAGTTAATATAACGCGGGTTCGATAAAGCTCTTCCTCTCGATATCCTGCGGTCACTGCCAGATTCAAGTCGGCTACGGCAGCCGACCACGGCTGTCAAGGCTGGCCCCACTGGATGCTGGTAGAAGTCACCCGTTTGGTCCATGATGGGCGGCTGTCTGCGCGGCGCGTTGACCAGCTTCGAGGCTGACTAAACGACAATTGGCTCACATGTAGCGCTCGTCGATATTGACACGTTTCGCGATGGCTGTCGAGGCTTTGACGTTTGCTGCAGCCTGCTTGATTAGCCTGCACCACGGAGCTGCCAACAGCACTGTGACGGCCCCCACCAAAGCGCCAGCTGGCGCGGCGCCAGTGCCGGATCCAGGCTGTCGCCGCTGAGCCTCGTACTTCAAACACCACACTGCCCTTGCATGGGCCGTGGCAGCGTTAGACTCGGAACGCACGGAAATCTCACGTACACTTTACACGAGCTTGCAGCTGGTCTGGTCTCCTGCTTTGTATTCGCCTGCATTCGCCTATACTCGCCTCTTTTGCTTCCTGGCGTCACCGCTGGGCCTATCTCGCCGATCTCGCCGATCCATCTCAACAGCGGCAGCACCTGCACCTCTGAAATATCACCATGGCGTCGCGAGAAAAGGCCAGCAAGCCTCTACATGGCAAGAGCATTCTCAAAAAGCCCGGGAAGCCGTTGGTAAAGCAGCGCAGGTCGCGGTCTTCGCTATGCTGTAACTGCGTCATCTCTCTCGTCCTGGCCGTTGCGTGCGTCATCGCTACGCTTCGCCTGTTTGGCACATCCACCGATTTGCGTCCTTGGTCGCGCCTGGGAGACTGGGGTGTCTATGAATTTGAGGATACTGATGAGCCCCATCCTGGCCTGCCTGTACCTCATGAGACGGACCGCTATCTGCTCGGCGCTGGCAAGGCCGACATTACCGGCCCCGTCGTCGAGCTCAACATGATGGGCTATGCAGACGCCAATCAAATTGGAAGTGGTGTACGCCAGCGCCTGTATTCGCGCGCTTTCATCGTCGGCGACCTTGATAATCCCAAGGATCGTTTTGTTTACCTCGTTCTTGACACGCAGTCTGGCGATACTGCTGTTCGATTTGGTATTCTCAAGGGCTTACAAAAGCTTGGCCCAGCATACTCCATGTATAACCACGACAATCTGGCAGTCACGGCTACGCACTCTCACTCTGGCCCAGGCGCCTGGCTGAACTATCTCTTGCCACAAATTACCAGCAAAGGCTTTGACAAGCAGAGCTACCAGGCTATTGTGGATGGCTGTCTGCTCTCCATCCAGCGCGCACATGAAAGCCTTGCTGCTGGGACTCTCAGCATTGGCAAGACCAAGATTTTCGGCGCCAACATCAACCGCAGTCTATTTTCCTACTATGCCAATCCCGAGGAGGAGCGTGCGCGGTACAACATCAGCGGCGAAGACGACGGCTCTGTAGAAAAAGAGATTACGGTGCTCAAGTTCCAGAGAGAAGTTGATGGTAAAAACATCGGCGTACTGACTTGGTTTCCGACACACGGTACTTCGATGCAGGCCAACAATACTCTGATTACTGGCGATAACAAGGGCCTTGCAGCAGATCTGTTTGAGCGTCAAGTTCGTGGCGGAAGCGGTGAGACGGACGATTTTATCGCTGGCTTCTCGCAAGCCAACATGGGAGACGCAAGCCCGAATGTGCTCGGCGCATACTGCGAAGACACGGGCGAGCCTTGTGACTGGAAGACTAGTAGCTGCAGCGACGGGCGACCGGGATCTTGCCGCAGTCGTGGGCCTTATTTCCTCAAAAACGACAGGGGAGCATCGTCCTGTTTTGAGATTGCCCGCTTGCAAGTTGAGGGTGCCATGAGTGTTTACAAGGAGCTCAACGAGAAAGAGCACAACGTGAGGGGCGTAGGAGTCAAGGCGATTCACGAGTTTCACGATATGGCTGGATACGAATTCCTGCTTCCCAATGGCAGTACCGCTCGGACTTGCCCTGCAGCTTTAGGCTACTCTTTCGGAGGTGGGACCAGCGACGAGCCAGGCCATTTCGACCTCATCCAGCACGGCAGCAATATGACCAACTCGTCCCCCGTCTGGCGAGTCGTACGCTGGCTGCTGAAGCCTCCCAGCCAGGAACAGATGGATTGCCAGTATCCCAAGCCCATCATTTTGGATGTAGGCGAGGTTGGGCGCCCGTATGAATGGACGCCAAACATTGTGGATGTCCAGACGTTCCGCGTCGGCCAGCTGCTGATTGTCGTCAGCCCGGGCGAGGCCACGACAATGGCCGGAAGACGCTGGAAAGAAGCTGTGGCTTCGCAGAGCAAGGAGCAGATGAAGGAGGATCTGGCTGGTCAGGAGCCGATTGTGGTGATTGGTGCTCCCAGCAACAGCTACACTCACTACATTACTACGGAGCAAGAGTACAAGTAAGCAGTCCGTGACAGCATAGTCCATGACCAAGCTAATCAATAAGGATTCAACGTTATGAGGGTGCCTCGACGTTGTACGGGGCGCACACATTGGCGGCATACATCAATCGAACGTTGGATACATTGCACTACCTCAAGGCAACACACGCAACGTCTCGCACGGGCCGCAAGGTGCGCCGACTGCCGCCGGACAACAGCCGCAAGGCCCTAAGCTTCATCACCGGCGTTGTGTACGACCGGACATGGTCAGGTCCGTACGGCAGCGTCAGCGAGGATGTGGCCAAGGCGCGCTTCCGCCGCGGCGAGACGGTCACCGCGCGTTTCGTCGGGGCCAACCCGCGCAACAACCTGCGTCTCGAGCAGACGTACGCGGCCGTCGAGCACCGCGCGGCGGGCGAGGAAGCGTGGACGACGGTGCGCGACGACTCGGACTGGGCGCTCGTGTTCCGCTGGAAGCGGCTGTCGGGCCTCCGGGGCACGAGCGAGGTGACGCTGGAGTGGGAGGTGGAGGACTGGGCGCGGGACGGCGAGTACAGACTGCGATACTATGGCGATGCCAAGGCGTTTTGGGGCAAGATTACGGCGTTTGACGGCGCGAGCTCGACATTTCACATTGGATAGATATACCCAAGATTTTAGACTAGTAGTTTGACATTGAATATGGACACGGTTACAGCAATATCGGGCTTGAGAATCTGCTTGAAGCTTTTTTCCTCCCGTAAAAAGCAATAGCGAGAACAATATTCATCATCGAAACATTGCTAGATTGGCAGGGCCGGTGAGACAACTGGACGGGCTAGTGCAGCCGCCCGCGTGGAATTCACTCGACGTGTAACGCAAAGTCGACGTCTTGGCTAGCGGGCGCTAAAACGCAAGCCCCAAGGCTTGTTCACCCAAGATGCAATGCCCCGGAAATAGACTAGCGAGTTGACCCTGGGACTATATACTGTAGGCTAAACGTAAATCGCCGTGTGGCCAGACTCTACGGATGGGCGAGTAACGCTGGGGGCGGCATGAGTCTGTGGTGCTCCAGACCACGTTCAATCAGGAGCAGGGTTTTGAGTTTGCGCCTCTGGCTAGAAACGGGCATCTCGTCGGCCTGCACAAATAAAGGGTTCTTTTTTAATAGTATCGGGCTAGGCTAGCTGGCGGCTTCGCGAAGAAGAACTAGTCTGGCAAAAGGCCACCCCCTTGAGTGCAAGGGAAAGATGAGCTGTCGATCTACTGAGGAGCGCACTGCAGGTCGTGATTTTACAACTCCATCGCTCGCCAGGCACAAGGGTCAACGTGCACCCGGGAACATGTCGCGCAATGGCCCTCTTCTCCTGATAAAAACTCCATTCTGCGTCGTCATCAGCCAGCTTGCCCGCCACGGAGCAAGCCCACCTTGGCTGGTGATCGGCGCAGCAGCAGCCCACAACCCGTTCCACCACCGATTATTTACAGTTTTTGGCTGAATATTTCCGTGGCGTATCATCTGGCCCAACCTACGTACAGCCTATAAAAAAAGATGGCTTTGCGCCGCTTGATCCGTCGAGACGAAAGTCGTTACGCGGCCCTTGATGCAAGCACCAGCAGCAGTAGTAGAAAAGAGAGATGTGCCTAAGTTATGATATACCATCAAGACGACATTTTGCTTCCAAAGTAGTCATGGACAAATTCGGAGAGTTGTTTTTCAGCAAACCTACCCCTTTTTGAACCACATGTAGTCCACTATTCGGATCCAGCAATCTTCATCCAAGCCAGCTTTGCCCTGCTTCAACCTTGTTGATTTTCTTGCTCATCCTTTCTTGTCTTGTCCCTTCCCCCTTGGTATGCTTGCCAATAACTTGCGCCGTAAATGAAACGTTCGAGGCACAAAACCCTAGGTTCGGGGGACAGGAATCGGCGCGCCGCACATCTATTCTGCACTTGAACATTCCAGCCAGAAAAGCCTCGCCGACCAACCACATCCGGCCATTCCGTCACGTACACGCTTCCATCTCCATAAGACTCCCCCTTGGCATCTCTACATCTTCTCATGGTGCTATCATGATCCGCCCCTACATACCCACCAAATGTCACCATCAGCATCTTTGCCGCCCACACACCCCCGTCGGTGGCTTGCCGGATTGAGTCAATGTCTGCAGAGGCCGCTGTCGATGCTCATAAACAATGGACCACTTCCGCACATCACATATTTAGACTCGCGCCAGCACAGAAGAATTCCCCATATATACTTTTGTAAAAGCTGATAGTGTTTTGTGCACATGGCATTTACCGTCGGTGGCTTGCGTGGTCGGTAGTCGATAGATAAACGCTGGTGCACCCGTTCCGTGCCCTTGTCCCGTCTGTTGCTGACGAGTCTCTTGTCCATCCATCTGATCCCCGGCTCCTTCCTCGCCAAGAGTCAAATACAATCTTGTTTTTATTTTCTTTACATCTTTTCGACTCCAACTTCCCCAGTAATAGGGACCAAGTAGTCAGGCACTACCTTGTTGCTGTTTTTTTGTCATCGCCCACCGGTAGCTCGACGCTCGCCAAGGCCGGATCTAGGTTTCATACGAGTTGTAAAACGGCACATCCGCGAACGGCAGTCCTCCCGCGAAAACTTCCTCTGAACCGAAAGTCCTATTACTCTGTTTTCCTTTTTTGTTTTGTTCTTCGACTTTTTGCAACTTCTTTTTTCTTGGATAGCAGCACTACGCTCTTCGTCGCCAGCTCCCCTTCTTATGCGGTGGTCCGCGCCAGAAACACCATTTATACAGCATCACCAAGTCTCAAGACATGGGCGTCCACGAGCCGACACGCTTTACGGCGCCGGCATTTCCGCCTCGCAGCGTCCGGACGATTGTTCTCTCCTTCATCGGCACCTGCTTCTTCTTTTCCTTTTACAGACTCTCGGTATTGCCCGACCCGGGCTACTACCCTCACTACATCTACGACCATATTGCCAACTACTTTGAGCCCGGCGTCTACAACAACACACTCTACCAAAATGGTACCGAGGCCGCCGTTCACTCGCACTGGAACTTTAGCCAGCCCTGCCAGGGCTTTCCGAGCACCGAGGACGTCATGGTCGTGATGAAGACGGGCGCCACCGAATCCTTCGACAAGATGCCCACCCAGCTGCTCACCAGCCTGCAATGCATCCCCGACTTTTTGCTCTTTTCCGACTTGGTATGATAAGTCACAATCTCTTTTGTAGATGACCACTGACAATGAGACACAGGAACAACAAATCGGCAAATATCACATCTACAATGTGCTGGACCGTGTCGAGGACATCCTAAGCAGCGACCGTGCCGAATTCCTCCTCTACCAGGCCCAGCAAGACTGTCCCATTTCGCAAAAGGAGTGCACCACAGGCATGCCTGGAGGCTGGGATCTCGACAAGTACAAGTTTCTCAACATGGTTCTGCGCACATGGGAGATGCGTCCGAGCATGAAGTGGTACGTCTTTGTCGAGGCCGACACCTACGTTGTCTGGTCCAACCTCGTCGAATGGCTCAACACCCAGATGGACGCAGCCGAGGATATTTACGTCGGTGGTATTGCATTCTTGAACAATCTGCCCTTTGCCCACGGCGGCACCGGCTACGCCATTTCCGGTGTCCTGCTCGAGAGGCTGGTCGAGCACGTTAAGCAGATTCCGGCAACGGAGCTGAACGAAATGGCCATGCACACCTGCTGCGGCGACGCGCTGCTCGCCGACGTCATTGACAAGCTCAACGTGTCGGTGCTCCGGGCCTCGCCCATGTTCAACAGCGAGAAGCCCAACACGCTGCCCTTTAGCCCGCGGGACTGGTGCCAGCCGCTCTTCACGCTGCACCACATGAACTCGGAGGAGATTAGCGGCGTGTGGCAGTACGAGCAGACGCGCACCAAGGTCGACCCGCTGCAGATCCGCGACGTCTACCACGCCTTTGTCGGGCCCAACCTGGTGCCACGCCGGCCGCAGTGGAACAACCTGGCCGAGCAGCGCTGCTTCGAGAAGCCCGAGGACGGGGGCAGCGTCGTCGAGAAGCACGCGCACGAGTCGGCCGAGGCGTGCGCGCGCGTCTGCCTCGCCGAGGGCCTCGCCGTCGACACCGAGGTCTACGAGAAGCTGCCCACAGACGACGAGCGCGACTGGTACCTGCAGCAGCGGTATCGTCGCCAGTCGTCCACGGAGCGCGGTGCCAGCGTCGCTAGGGACCGCAGCTGCTTCAGCTGGCGCTACCGCGAGGGCAAGTGCTGCACCAGCGACAGCTTCCGCCTTGGCTACCCCGTCAGCGCCAAGAAGGAGGAGGATGCCACGAGCGGCTGGTTCGTCGACGGTATCAACAGATGGATCGAAGAGCACGGCCAGTGCGACAATGGCACGGAGTGGGTGACGCCCGTCTGCGTCGGCAAGTGGTGCCCGGAAGAGATTGAGAAGAAGAGGAAGCAGATGGAGATGGAAGAGCGCGCAAAGGAGGAGATGCTCAAGAAGTTTGGCCTGGAGCTGGCAAAACCAAACGAGGGCCAGGGAGTGGGGAAGGACGAGGACGATAACCTGCGATGAAAGTTTTCCTACGTGGGAATTTGGTGGTTGTACATTATTGGTATGGCGTTTATTTTGGATCAAAGTCTTGGATTACAACAAGCACTCGGCGTCTTTTTTTGCCTGACTACCCTTTTTACAAACTTGTATATCTTGACAGAGAAAATTACAAACGACCGCTGTTAGACTGTAAATGTGGTGCTGTTGTGACTGACGCTCGTTGATGAAGAAAGAAGAAAAAAAACGAGCACAGAAATGGAGAAAAACGAGATTGCTGTAGATAGAAATATGATACAAGCCGCGGCCAATAAATGTCAAGTACACTGGTTGAGTAAAAGTGAAAAGGTGCAAAAATATATTATCGAAACTCCGGTACAGGGAATCGAACCCTGGGCTGCTCGGATCGTCAGGTTAATGAGAGCGAGCGATGTTAGCCACTACACCATACCGGATATGTTTTTCGATGAAAGCGGCTCCCTTATTCCACACTAACAACAAATCGCCCTGCGACCCGAGCATATCGGTACGACGAGTAGTGGCAGGAAAAAGTACAGGGATCCTGCTGTACGCAGGTGTGGTTGCTAAGAGCTACCAGGTTCGTAACTACATGTGGCGAATGGATGTCGGGCCGAGGCGCGCCATGCGCGCCAGTCAAACCAGTCGAGTCAAAAGGGAGGCGTTTCTTGGACGGCAAAGGGAGGCGGCCTCGTCGATTTCTAGCGTAAACACACCACCACACGGACGCTGTGTACGCGGCATTGGCCGTTGAGTACACGCAGCTCACAATGAACTGGGCAATGCGAATATTCACGCGCCTGGAGCTGCAGAGATGGGATGGATGAGATGCATCGTCAATTCTTCGTATTGTACAAGGTATATGTATATATGGTGCTTGTGAGAGGTTCCCCTCTCTACCTGTTGTTGCCCTTTATGCATGGACATTTCTAACATGGCGTCTCATCTAGTATTCATATATCGTGACCGTTTCTTCTTCTTCCACCATTTGTGAAAATGCTCCAAGCCTTTCCGAACGCAAACAAACAACGGAAAACAATGCTCAACGCCGTTCCTCTCGAAATCCTACCAAAAATAACAAGTGCGGTCCCTCGCGATGCTACAACAATGAGATAGTGCAGCTCACGGACCACAACACACCCGAGAGCCAGGTCTACATCCATTCTGCGCGCGGCGTCGCCGCCGGTGTCGTCGCCGGCGTGGTCGACGGACTCGCCTTGAGCCCGCCGTGGCGGCCGCAGCGGTTCCGATCCTTGGGGGAGCTCATGAAGCAGTACGGCTTGGCGCCGTCGGGCGCCGGCCTGCCGAAGCGCTCCTTGATCTCGCAGTACTCGTACCCGTCGCCCATCCAGCTCTTGAGGTGGCGGTGCAGCTCGCAGCGGGAGATGCCACACTTGCGGCAGTACACCTGGCCCTTGACGCGCAGCTTCTCGAGCGCGTTTGCTTTTTGCTGCTGTTCTTGCTTCTCCTGCTGCTGCTTCTGCTGCTGCTGCTGCTCCGACTGGCTGCCGCCGCCGCCACCACCGCCGAGGTGGCGGACGCCGCGCCACACCCACTCGAGGTCGTTGGGGCCGTTGTAGCGGCTGCTCAGCGGCACGGAGCTGTTCTTGCGGTGGTGGATGGCGTAGAGCTTGGAGTGGGCGAGGCCGAGGCAGACGGCGTCGATGGGGTCGAGAAAGTCGTAGAGCGTGTAGTGCAGCTCGGGCGGGAGGTCGAGCAGGGTCATGTGGGCGGCGGGCCGGGGCTGGTTGGGCGCCAGCACGGCGTCCTCGGGCTCCTTGTCCGTGGCCGAGTACGAGCGGCGCGGCGGCTTCTTCTTGAGCTGCGGCCGCAGCGACGAGACGAGGGCCTGCTGCGTCTGCGTGGAGAGCGGCGCCGACGGCGGCTGCGGCGTGGTTCGCAGGACGGCGTTTTCGGGGATGCTGGCCTCGGTCGGGATGTGTGCCGTGGATGACGAGGCTGATGGTGGTTGTGCCGCCGCGCTGCTGCTGCTGCTGCCGCTGCCGCTGCCGCTGATGGAGGCGGCCTGCAGAGCGGCTATGAATTCAGGCATGGCGTCGCCCTGGAAGTCGGTGACGGAATAGCCGCGGCGGGCGGGACGCTTGGGCGGGAGGCCATCGCGGACGGTGCGCTGTTTGTGGACCGTGGGGTCGGCGAGCCACTGTACCATGTTGCTGGGCGTTTTGTGGACAGTGGTGGCTGTGTGAGCCGTCAGAGTGGTTTGAGGACCGATTCTATGAGTGGCGGGTGCGTGTTGAGCCGCAAACCGTGTCTTTATACAACACCCGTCTTGGTCGGCGATGTTTCGGCAACCGAACAAAGGGAACTGGATGTACAGTGTCTTGTCGCGTGCGGCGCACAGAGGCGGAATGGTGTGGTGGCCAAGACACACAAAAGTGTTCAGGTGGTTCGGCTCGCGTAGTACGAGGCGGGGGATCGTCTAAGAGTGTCCAGAGAAGATCCCAATCGGAGAGTGTTTCTTCATGTGCAGCCGGTGTGTGGTCAAGGACGTTTGTGATGAGTTGGATGAAGTAGCGGGACAATGATGAGGCGGTCAAGGCGCGGCCGGATTCTTTATACAATCGACATGGGTTCCGAAGGTAGGTACTGTACCTACAAAGACGGCCGCTAATTTTTTTCCTTTCCTTCCAGGTACCAGGGCCGGGCAAACAACCACCAGCCGACCGAGGCCCCTTCAGCAGAAGGTGTGGGTGGGCTACGGCGACACCGTCCGCTAAATTTTACCTACAAAGTTGCCAAATTTAGTGCTGCCATGTTGCCGCCAGCATGAACGACAACGCATGCAAAGCATTCAGCCACCGCCTCATTTTTCTTTCCTTCTAGAATATGGATGTTGCCTGATTCTCGTGACAACTAGTGTCGTGTATTTCGATACCGCATTTATTGACTCGAAACAGAGCGTATTCCTCTTGCGCCGATTGTTTGTACTACTCGAGTATGGACATCACTGACGCCTGCAAGTTGTGACTGACCCACTACAGCCTGACCCAGCGGTACCGGTACTTGTCGTTCCCCTTTGCCAGCCAGACGACGCTGCCATCGTGGCCTTTGGAGTGGAGAGCCGGTCGCCCCAAGCCCCGACTTTTTGCGTCATGGCTCCCACTCTCATTCGTCCACCGTCCTTATACTGGGACCTGGAAACCTTTTAAACCCGTCGATCTCAGGAAACTTCTAGGGGTCCGATGAACTGTAGTTGCCAGAAAGCACCGAGGGGTACTCTGAAAGGAAAAAGAATGCAAGTGTTGGCAGGTTTTTTTTCAATTGATTTTTTTGCCACGTTGTTGAGGCTCGCTTAAGAATACCAATAGCCTGGATTTGTCCCTTGCCACCTTTGCTACGTACTAAGGCAGACATGCTGCCGCAGGACAGCGCGTGACCGTCCCAACCCTGCAAGTACGTCATACCACGGTACTTCAGCGCAGGATCATCCAACGCACACCAACTTCCAGAGTCCTTTTGCACTTTTGTGTAACCATTGTTTGTCTCTTTTCTCCAGTTATAAATCTTGGACATTCTAGCCATGTACCCATTAAACACGGGACGCAACAGAATTAAAATCAATATGGAGTTTTTTTGATGTCATGGCTGCAGTCAAGGGTCCCCTTCCCCAGAGTTCATGGGGCCGTGACACCCCGAATAGCCACTTATATTCAGCCATCATGCTGTCGGCCGCTTCTTATCAGAACTGCATCTGCTACCACGGGAGAGCATCTCCACTGGCTACGTAGTGAACCCATGGCGGCAGCGACTTGCTGCAGCCTTTCGACAAACTGGCTGCAGCCACGCCGAGTCGGCACTACTCTCTCGAGTATCCCGGGGGCTGGATCGACTACTTGACTGCACGCGCCATGACACTGCATGCGCCCTGACAATGAAGCGCCATACGTACACCTATTAAGAGGATCGATGCATGTCAAGTACTCAATCTAGGGGCACGATTAAAATATACATCGCAGATAGCCAATTCGCATTACCCGAGACTATTACATGCGCCTCTACCATGTAACAGCTAGTACAAAAGACGAGAAACAACAAGTGCTCGTCATACACCAAGCTCACCCACTAGCCAATCATGCTCCTTGCCATGTCAGAACGAATCAAAAGAAACCATGTCATTTGTCGATTGCTGATATTGTGTATTGTCGTAAAGAGGTAACGTCGTGGTCGAAGCCATGATTGTGTTTAAATCGCAACCCAGATGAGCATAATCACAACGTCCATGCCCTTGCCCTCGCCGCCGTCAAACTTGAACGTCCACATGCCGTCCTTCTTCTCGTCCCAGTACGCGCCCGTCGCGCTGTGCATTCCGCGGCGGCCGACGTGCGGCTTGCCGTCCGTGGCCGTCGCCTCGGCGCTCGTCGAAATGTGCGGCTGCTCCTCCTTGCTGTCGGCGCCGGCGCGCGGCTTGTTGAGCGACGACGTCGGCACCAGGTGCTGCACAATGGTGCTGTTGCAGGCAAACTTGAACGAGGGGGCGCTGGCGCCTTGAGGCGTCGATTCCGAGATGACGGCCTTGAGCATTGAGCTCTGCTCCAACCGTTAGCAGTCTGCATCCGCGAGAATGAGAGGATTGAGTCTCCGGTGGATCCATGAGGACATTCTTTCTTACAATAATGTTCGAGTTCCATTGCTCCGTTTTGGCGTGGTCGTAGAACTCGGCGTTGCCTATGGCGCTGTTGCACACCTGTCGCGTTGGTCAGTAGACGTAGTTTCTCGGCCGGTTTATTAGGGAGCTGCCAGCAAGAGTCGTCAGAAGAGGGATTCGTGGCGTACATCGGTGGCAATCTGCTTGAGGCGATTAAAGGCAACAGGCTATGGCCGAGACGTGCATTAGCAAGACGGGCCCAAAAGGAAACACGGGGGCTGCAGTCAAGACAGTCCTCGGAGCCAGCCTCATACCGGTGTAGACATGTTGAACGTATTAGAGGCGATGTCGCGTGCGTCGAGGGAAAAAGTACACGGGAGACTAGGACAAAGACACAGTGTCGTCACTTGGAAATCGCGCCGGTCAGGAAGTTGTGGTATTCGCAAGGCGGTAAGGAGGGGGGGGCATAGAGATGCGTTGTAGCTATTGTCAATGTTAGGTGCGTACGGACAAGGATAAGGTAGCGGTGCGCCGGGATGGAGAAACAAACGGTTAGGTAGGCTGGCACGCGACGGTGAAGAGTGTTGGCGCGTGGAATTGATTCGCCGAGACTGTTTGGGAGTTGCAAGTCGGGTTGTTTATTTGTGTTTGGGTGGCGGCCCTGTTTAGTTAGCGCACCTAGTTTCGGGGAGCCGCCGATAACGATTGGAGGAGGGGGAATGGAGTGGACGGGTTGTGGTGGCCAGCCACTGTTGCACAAGATGCGAATGGCTTTGGAATTGCAGCATGCAAAGTGGTATAATTATGCAAAATTCACAGTGCTTCTAGGGTGAGTCAATCGATATTTAAGGCAAAGTTGAATGTCTTGAAGAACTCTTTTTTTTTTAAGGCCGGGGTGCAAGCCTCTGTCTGCGCTGCCAATGATATACAAGACGAAAGTAAACAAAGGTCGGGTCCAACGCCGGAGTCGACGGCAACGCAACCATCGCCAAAGCTTTGATTGACATATTCAAGTTGGCTTATTAAAAGGAAAAAAAGTTGTGTGCCAATAGATATATTCATTCATAGCCCCCGTTTCTTCAGGCCAATATCCCTGCACCAGCCCATCGCCGGCCAGCCTCAAAGCTTGCTAACCAGCGCCGCGGCCCCACGTGACCGGCGGCCAACCACCAACCACGTCCCCCACGTGCCTCACCCAGGCCAGACCTCAATGCGGCACCTCGAGAGATGAGAGCGTAGCGAAGCTCAGATATAGCGCCGCACCACCTTGGAGTGGGGCACGACATGGTTCAACCTCGTTCTCGGTCGCCATTCTCCAACGTTGTGCAGTTGCTCGAGGCCAGCAATTTTTTATCCCCTCGTCTGCGATATTTCACCTCTTATTCTCCCCTCGGATAACCTCCATCATAGCGTTTGATCAATTGCAACAGCATACAGTGCCAATTCTGCCTGCCCATCGAGTGACGATCAGCACCGACATCCTCTGCCGCCTCTAGCCATCTTTGGGGGAACTGCTTTCGTCCATTCCGGCTGCGTTCCGAACAACCACTCGACGAAGCAGCGACTTCAAATCGACGCACATATCCCATCCATCGACCCCGATTCAATTGTCACAAAAGCCTCCAATAACCGAGTCATCATGTCTTCTCAGCCTCTTCTCCAGACCGCGCCCGGTAACCATCTCTTTCCCTTGCCCCCAAATCGCTCCTTTGCCAGAGCCCACTCCAGCTAACCTCGACGACTACCACACTCAGGCAAGCGCATCGCCCTGCCCACGCGCGTCGAGCCCAAGGTCTTCTTCGCCAACGAGCGCACCTTTCTCTCGTGGCTCAACTTCACCGTCGTCATTGGCGCCCTGGCCATTGGCATGCTCAACTTTGGCGACCGCGTCGCCTTCATCTCGGCCTTTCTCTTCACCGGCGTCGCCATGCTCACCATGATCTACGCCCTCGTCACCTACCACTGGCGCGCCAAGTCGATACGCGTCCGCGGCCAGGCCGGCTTCGACGACCGCTTCGGCCCCACGGTGCTGGCCATTATCCTGCTCCTCGCCGTCGTCGTCAACTTTGTCCTGCGCATCATGGACACCTCCAAGAAGCAAAAGGGCGGCCACTAAAGCTCGCGGGGGTGTCGGGAATTGGCCTCAGTTGGAACAGCAAAAAAAGAAAAAAAGAAGAAAGAAAAAAAGAAGGAATATTATGCTCGGTGAAGCTGCTTGTCAACTACAACGGCAAAGATGTCCTTCCAGAAAGTGCATTCAGCGCACACTGACCCATGTATAGTTCGTCGGCGTTGTTTTTAAGCGGGTTTATACCGCATCTTGTTTTGGATATATTTCATGAATACTTGTAAGAGACTGTGTGTCTATAGCGAGAGAGAGAAGGATAAATGAAAAATCAAAGCTCCAAATGTCATGGGTATCTTAATCATGGTCCGATGTGTCTACACCAAGTAGCGGTTATGCCCAACGCCAGAATATGCAGCCCTAATCAATTAGCCAAACCAGTACCTTTCCCTTGCCTCTTTCCGCCTGTTGTTGCGCATCATGGCGCACTTGTCTGCACCGTCACGCCGTCCTTGGCCTTGAGCTCCGGGATGGCCACCGTGGACAGGAATATGCGAAGCGACTTGGTGGTCCTCTCCGTCGCCTGGGGCAGCACTGCCTTTTCAAAACGTGACTGCATCGTCTCAAAGGCATCACTCTCCTCGTCCTCTTCTTCCTCATCGCCGGCCGCCTCCTCCACGTGCAGCACCGTCTCTTCCACCACCCGCTTCTTCTTCTTCTGCTTGGTCTTGTCCCTCCGCGCCGCGTCCTCCCTCGGCAGGTCAAACAGCTGGTTGTACTGATACCAGGTCGCCTGCCCCTGCTCCTCCAGCAGCCGCTTGCACTTTTCCGCCACGGTAATCATCTTGCAGACCTCGGCCGTGCGCGCGTACAGCAGCACGGCGCGGGGCTTGTTCTGGCCGTCGGTGGCTCCCAGCAAATGCGTCGTGATGTGCACGAGCCGCTTGCGGATCGGCGTCGAGGAGATGACGGAGGCGGGCAGGACATTGTACTTGGCGGCGAGGTCCTGCAGGGCAGAGACATGGGGCTTGCAGAGCGGCGAGTCTTGCGCCTGTGGTGGTGAGGCCGCGGCGTTTGAGGGTCGCGGCTTCTTGGCGGCGCTGTCAATGGAGGTGGAGGGTTTGCGCTTTTTGGATATGGGATCCATGTCGGCTGCAGGCATGGCGGCAAGCGGCCTCGGACAGGCGATGCGTGCGAGGGTCGTGTGGTTGCGGATTTGGAGGCAGGTTATTTGATGGTGGATAAAAAGCAGCATCGCGTATCGATAAATTAAGTGGGTCCGATTGCATGTGTAGGGTAGTGGTTAACTAGAGAATCGTTTGACATGGCAGAGGCATTTTGCATACTGTTGCTTGGAACTCAGTATTGAAATATTTGTTCATATGCTGACCTTGCATGTCTCTACTGATGAGAATATTGAGGCTTTTCCTATTTTATTTATACTCTGGGGTTGGGCAGCTGCGTGAAAAATGCAGTTATGGAAGGGGAGTATTCTTTGTCGACGAACACCTCTTACGAAATGCTACCAACCGGCACAGCTACTGTCGAGGAGCATTGTAACAAATCATGGAACGCACACGCACTGAAAACAAACATCCTGGAAGCACGATAATTCAGCAATGCAATATCATCATGAGCCTTCTTTGCGGTTGTTACAACTAAACAGAGCAGACAAGTATGACGCTGCCGTGCCAGCTAGCGCCACAAGTAAGCCGCCTGGTTTCACTAGCTGCAGCTATTGACTTGTGGGCGCGGAAGAAGAAAAATGGCGCCGATTGTGGAAAGACTGCAGAAGCCACCAACCGTGCCTGTTGCGTGGTAACCCGGCGAATACGGGACTTTGAAGTGCCATGGACGGGTGGCCTGATGAGCAGTATGCTGCGTTTGGTCTAGAGCATGTTGAGCCATTATCTGCCACACCCAATAATCTGTACCACTCTGTGCAGGCGGAGAGGTTATCAAGTCGGTTACACCAGCCATGGTGCTCTGCCGATTGATAGAGCCGCAGGGCCATATCAGATAGGTCGCACACGGAGATGCGGCACTGGCCATGACGGGCGGCAAATGTCGACGACGACACACAAGAGGACGTCCAACACTTTCTTACGCTAAACGACCTGCATCATCGGTGATACAGCGATCATGAAATACCTTGATGCAGCCGCCCGGTCAAAAGAAGAAGGAAACTGTCGTCGCCAGAGCTTGCTTGCCTGCCTCTGGGCCTGCATTGACAGGGAGGACAGGGGGGACCACAGAGTCTCCAGTAGTTCCACTAGCGTTGCGCCAATCTGGCAGCAAAACGGAGTAGAGTTGCAGCGACCAAGAAACAGGGCAAAAAAGCTTTGAGCTAGCGGGCGTGGAGAAAAGAGCTCACCGGAGCTTGGGCAAGCTCCGGAAAGCTGTTCGACCAAGAGGAGGGATAAAAAAAAGCGCTCAAAGCTTGATAGGGTGAGGAGGAATGGAGTATGGTGATGGCGGGAGAAGCAATGTTTGCTGGTCGACACGACAGATGCGAGACCTGCTGAGACAGCGGAGGATGGCCTCTGTTCAGGGTCCATCTGCATGTATGTATTCGTAGCAGCAAGTTACTCCGTACTGGCACATTCGTATGCACGTCGAGAGACAGCCGAGCCAAGGGGTCGAGAGCTTTGGGCGTCGACCGGGGTGCTTGTCTGAAACAGCATCTGTCGCCCCAAAATCCGGGTGGTATGCGCCAGCGTATTGGAGCCAAAAGGTTGCTGTCCACTTCACAGCATTCCAACAGCTGACTTTGGCGGCACTGTTAATCTTGATTCACTCCGTGGTATTTCGTTGCCGGATCTCATGGCGTAGCTACGAGGCTGTAGACGGAAAGAATGGTCAACGAGATTGCTTCATTTCCGCAAGCTTCTCCCACAGTAAGCGCCACGATGGTTCCGGCCAGATGAATTCATTTACCTCAAAATTTCATAATATTTACCTCGAAAAGCGTTGCGTGCCGTTCTACGGTAACCGTATGCTAGATTACTTGCCCGCGTCATCGCACAGTGTCGAAACAGCATGTGCGTTTGGTGCCATCATGGGCGCGCGTCCCCTTGCGCAGCGCTTGGAGCTGCCTGGGCCCGCGAAGACGGATACTCGGGAGTCCTTTCTTGCTGCGTCGTGCCACGGCGCGCGGGCACGGATGAGCCGAAGTATTTACCGTGTACGGAGGAGTTTCTTTTATCTATCCGTCTGCTTTAAATACCTACACTGCATGTCTACGGAGTACACAAACTTGATGTGTTACACACACGCACGCAGGGCAGTCGGCGCTGCAGGTCAGGACGTAATCGAGCGGCCTGTAACACGACTGGCAGCAGCAGCGGCGAGCGGGCGTCACAGGCAAACACGCGCACACACTGTGCAGAAAAATCCGCTCCACCACCACCAAGGAAAGCAAAAAAAAACGTAAGCTGGTTGTGCTTTCACCAGTGACGGCTATCGAGTGGCTGGCCCAAACGTGAAAAAGGAAGCAAAACTATTGACATGCTGGCCAGGCTTTGGGCTAGCGCAGCAACCAAGTCTCGCCAATCCCGCCTCAGGCTTGGTCCGCTCGCTCTGTGCCAGGCAGCCAGGCACCAGGCTCCCAAGGCATGTTCCAGGCTTGTAGCAGCATTCAAATACAGCGCGTGCTAGCGTGCCCGTAGGCAGCCGGCCAAGGCCAGCTCCACGCCAGCAGCTCCCCCAGGCGGAAGGGCCAAGTCACTGTCGCCGTCATTGGGGCCCATTCTTGACAAACGAAACCCAATTTTTTTTCCTTTTCTCTGGCCGCTCGAGTGGTGTCGCACTCCTTTTTCCTTGCCCGTATCCCAGTCAAGCTGCGCAGCTTTTGTCCCGATAGGCTGCAGTCTGCTCCGCCTCCGCCCCCGTAGCGTCCACTGCACTGTGCCTCCTTGCTACTTCCGTGCTTCCCAGCTTCTCTCCCTGCCTGCACGCACCTGCCCGGTCAACCACTGACACAGCTCAACCCACTGTGACCGTACCTAGCTGCCAGCCATCCTGTACAGGCAGCTTGCAGGCGCTGTTAGCCTGCTGGCTGCATCCCAAGGCTGCCCGCTACCACTGCCTAGCCCAAGGCCCCCAAACCCAAACCATCCTTCTGCCACACAGCTCGTCACCCTCTCTCCTCCTCCTTTCTCCTCGCCTGCCCATCGCCACCCGCCTGCCTGCCTTCTCCCTCCCTCATTCTCCTCACTCTCACCACCCTCCTGCCCCGGCATCTCTCTTCTAATAATTATTTTTCTTCGCCTTCATTTTTGTCGCCAGAAAATTTGACTCGAGGCTTTCGTTAGCGCTCGATTTCCTCTCTGTTTTCCTGGTCCTCATTCCCCCTCACTGCCCAAAGCTCCCTCGTTCTGCTCTGTCGCGTCCTCCGCAGGCAGCCTCTCTCTCAGCGTCACTCCCTCTCAAGCCCAGCTTCTCTCCCTGACTCTGCGCTTCTCCGACGCCTCCAGGCAACGTCCAGCTGCCCACCCAGTGTTTGGCCTGTGCCTCACAACACGGCTTGTCCACTTCAGGGGGGAGCCACTTTCACTTTCCCAGTGATACCCGCTAACGTACGCCCTTGGCTTCTGTCCAATCCCACTGCGCCTTCTCGTTACGTCAGCAACAGGCAGCACAGTCTCCGCTTCTTGCTTCACACCACTCACGCCACACGCCACGCTCGACGCACACCACTCAGACCCACTTTCTAGCGGCCTTAGTCACCAACTCTTTTTCGCGCGCATCCGGTCGCGAAGCATCTGATAACGTCAAGTCCGACTTTGCGACAAGAGCGGCGCGTTCCGTCTTCCTTGTCGCATTCACCCGCAACACGGCGCCTCCATGTTACGTTTCTTTAGCTCGGGCTCTAGGGGCAGTGAGCAATCGATAGATACCTCACTGGGTGCCTATGACCGCTCCCACCAGCACCCGACCCCTTCGCCCACGACGGCTTCCGACCCGTCCTCGCCCACCTCGCATCCTTTGAAAAGAAAGCTGCACGGCCTTGAAGATGCCGAGTCGCTGTCGCTAGACTGTGTGGAGCCTCGCTCCAAGCGCGCCAGACTCGCCGACGACGACAACATGTTCTACGCCCAGCAAGATCCCCTTGACTGTGCCCGTGACGAGATCCGCCATCAGTTCGGCCTCGAAATTCTGCTCAAGCACGACGAGCTGCGCCTCATCAATCAGGAGCTTGCCAAGTGCCAGGTCGCTCTCGAGCAACTGCGCCGCTGCCACTTGATACCGTACCCTGTCAACTGCCCCACACCCGACCAGATGCTTCACGTCACCAACGGCAAGGGACCTGCGCTCGCCAACCATCCCGCCGAGCCTGCACCCAAATGGGCGCCGCCTTTTGGCGTCGTCGACGGACCCTATGCTCGTCATTACGCCAAGTGGCTCATCCCCGACCCTTCTTTTGACGGCATCCAACCCGAGTGGCAGTTCACGGCCGAGTTTGCAGCTGCGCGTGCCTCTTTCGCCGAGGGACGAACTACGCGCAACAGTTTTACAGAGACCACCGTCGGCAAAGGCCGTCCGAACCGTGCCATGTCTGGCCAGCGCCTGCAGTCTCTTTCCAGCGGATACCCCCAGCCAAAGGACAAGGCTGGTCCTTGTGTCCTGAAGCGCTCTGATGGACAGACAGTCAAGCTTGTCTGCCTTGACTGCAACCGCGAGAACTTTTCCAGCACGCAAGGCTTCATCAATCACTGTCGCATTGCCCACAAGCGCGACTTCAAGAGCCACGAGGAGGCCGCTGTCCAGAGCGGCCAGCCTATTGATGCCGCTCCAGAGCCGGTCGCCAACAGCATCATCACGCCGGTTGATGACAAGCCTGCCCCCGTTGCCTCGACTTCGGCCGCTGTGCACCCTTTTGCTGCCCGTGATCTCAGCGACCAGGAAGCCTATGCTGCTCTGCGCAGCAGGATCGCCGACGCACTGAAGCTTAATCCTGAATCCAAAGCTCCCGCTGGCCGTGTTGCCAAGCAACCAAAGAAGAAGACGGACAAATTCAAGGCTGCCACTGATGCTCCCTACCTATCCAAGTTTATGCAGGGCAGGGAGTTCAACTGCAACCTCGGCGACATTGTGACCGACGCCAAGACCAAGATTTCTTTGGACGAGGCTTCTGGCGACGAGTCTGACGTCGATAACTCGCTGCCTCGCATTGGCGGTGACCCTTCTGCTGTTCGCTCGCCGGTTGTTATGCGCATGCCTGCGCGCAGCTCCCCGGCCCCGATGGCCAGACCCCCAAGCTCCAAGGGCCGTCCTGCCCACATGGACTTTGTGTCGCCACCCCGTTCTTCTTCTGCTTCTCAAGGCGCGCTGTCGGATGATGATATGCCGATGCGCGAAGACAACCTCAGCCCCAGCACCCTGGTGAGCAACAATGCGCCGTCTCTGGTCAGCGATGACGGAGAGTATGACGACTCCGATGAGGGCTCGTCTGTCTCCGAGGCTAGCGACCACATGGAAGCTGGCTCTGTCTCTGATGTCGCCGAGATTGCGCTTGATGAAGAGCATGAGCCCCGTAATCTTCGTCGCGGCTCCAGCACCGTCCGACTTCGCAAGGACGACGCAAAGCATGTGACCTTTATGGGGCCAATGAAGCAGGGCGGCAACAAGCAGCGAAAGTCTCGCCGCGTGTAAGCAACTGTGCTACCACCTCGACTTACCAGTCACCACTCTATCTTCTCGACACCCTGTTTTTACTACGATATTTCGATTTTAGTCGCTTCTACACTACATTATTATTAAACCTGCGTATGACACGCAACGCTCAAAAACACATAGTTATGGGTTCCGGACCATGGATTTCTTGGAGCGTGGATTACTGGCGTTTATTTGGCATTTTCGGAGAGGGATTGGCGCGTTTTCAGCTTTTGGTTTTTGTTTTTCCATGTAGAAATTCCCGAGAGAACGGTCCCGTCTCACAACACACCTGTCATGCAGAGGACGCATGAGGTGCAAAAATTGGTTGATTAGGATTGCCACGCGAGCCTGAACACAGGCGGGCAAGTGGAAGGCGTTGTATGATTTGCGTTGGCGTCGACGAAGATCCTCGCTGTATGATAGATACCGATTGGATCGGCAATGAGAGCAGCGCTTGTTGACAATTGCGTGCCATTGAGTGATTTGAGCTGTGCCATGTTGACACGCAAGACTATTTGTCCAAGGGGTGTGCATTGTCGCCAAGGCGCTTTCGCAAGTGGCAGGTATAGAAGCCGACATGCAACAAATTGAGAATATGTCGCAACACAGTGTGAATATAAAGGCTTGATTATTATCCAAAGACCAACCGATCGAATGTGTTTTAAATTAATCAACATTAAATAGTACGCTCATTCCTTCGCAGATGGGCCTTGCAAAGGTTTCTCTCGAAGCCAAGTTACATATACGAGATTGAAGTCAAGAAATATACATCCTTATAAGTCTCTCACTCTTCTCGCTTCATCTTTATTTAACTATGATGATGGATCATTTACAGAATGGCGAGGGCGCCAGCGATACCGGCAGCCACGGCCAGGCCGCCCACCTTGTGCACGGCACCGGCCGATGAGCCGCCCGTGGGCGTGGCGCTGCCAGCGACGAAGCCGGCGCTCGTCGGGGGCGGCGCGTTGAGGTTGGTGGCGACGCCGGCGCTCGAGGATGCGCCAGCCGAGGAGGCGGAGGCGGTGGCGAGGCGCGTGGCCGTGGTGGTGGTGACGTTGCGGCAGTTGGCGGTGACTTGGCTGTGAGCGGCGGGGGCGCGGTCATCGTTGGGGCAGTTGTTGTAGCAGCTGGGGCGGGTTTCCTCATTAACAAACTTGATCGGGGCATCGCAGTGGGATGTGAAGGAAGAAGCACTCACGTGGCAACGGCCTGGTAGGCGGCGCAGAGGCAGTTGTAGTCTGTGGTGGCACAAGCGCCGATCTGGCGGAGAATTGTTAGTGACGGGGGATTGAGAGATGAGGAAGACGAGGTGATTCTTACCTTGGCGGTTTCGGTCTGGAGACAGCGGCTGACAATGTACTCGGCATCGCAGTTCTTGTCGTCGGCGCTGACGCCGGCGGCGACGAGCAGGATGATGGCGGCGAGGAACTTCATGGTGACGGGTAATTTTCTTGATTGCTCGTGGCTGAGGGTCTTTCGAGAGTTGAGAGAATGGAGAACCGTGGAAGAGAGGAGAAGGAGAGAGAGAGAGAGACGTGTGGGATGAGAAAGACGGAGTTGCTTGTATAGACGTTGAGGATCAAGGGAGGGAAATGGGACTATAAAAGTCTGGGGTGAATGGGGCAGTCGGTCAGTTATCAATTTGCTGGACGATTCTCGGAAAAGAAAAGAAAAACGAGAGGGACGAGCAAAGCAAAAAGAAATCCAAGGACGACGTGCAGGTCCAGGGTTGTGTGGCAGAAGGGAAAGAAAAGAGAGACATTGTCGCTGTCTCGTCCCAAAATTACATTTTGGCCAGGTCCTCTTGCCCTTGGCAGCTACCTAGCAGCTCAACACAACCGTCTGGTTGTTTCCCTATTCCTTTCTTTTTTTTTTCTTTCCTATTGCTGCAGGCGGTTCAGAGAACTAGCGCCTGGTGTGACTGTTATTTTTGCTTCTCTGGATGATTGGAGAGAACCACATGGGATGCACACAGCGGGGAGCGTAGTGGCGGTGATCCCTCCCTGTCGCCGAGTTTGCTTTTTGGAGTTTGATTAGCCCTCTACGTCTGTCTAGGACCTGCGCATCGCAATTGAATCAGAATTTCTTGGCGCGAAAAGCTGCCGTTGAACAACAGAAGACTGCTAACGTCTTGCAGAAGAAAGAGAAGAAGGCCAAAAGAGAAAAAAGAAGATGCTGGTCCCCGTTGACGCTTCTTTTTTCTTCTTGGGACTGTCGTGAAAGATCGGCAGGGCTTGAATCTGGAAAATTGGTGATGCCGCTGATGCGAGATCCGACTAGGGCGGATTGAAGCTAGCCGTTTTTCTAGTGCGAAAAGATGATATTGCCACGGGTGGGCAATTTATCATGTCTCACATGAGATCAAGCGACGAGATCCCAGTTATTGCGCTCTGCGGCAGGGCGGAAAGGACAGAATAGCTACCACTGCCAGATCGGACGGTGATTCACAGAATTGGCATCTTGAATACCGAGAGAAAAGGAAACGGGTCATACTATCCATGGAATAAAAGAACTTCCTTGGACTTGGGGATGTGGCCATCGGAGGCATGCATGTATGCACAACGTGGCGGCGCGCGTGTGTGTTGTTCATGTGGGCAACGACTGTGACATGCATTAGCGACTCGGAAAAGCAATTCATGTGCTGCGCTGTGCATAACACTTCGTCCAACGCACTCTTCTCAGAGGTGTGGAAGACGAAAATTTAGAGAAACAAATGCGGCCCGAAAAAAAGGGCATTTCATGTCAGTCTTTGTAGCACGAGACGGATGGGAAGGCCGTTCGCGACAGAATCGTTTTGGCATGAGAATTTCGAACCCGCACTTTTACAGACGCCTTTGGTATATATTTTCACACAATAATTCGTGTAAATGTAGACCTGAGCAATGAAATTAACTGCAGCTGGAGATTGGCCGTGCGGTTGCACGATCCCTTGTAGGTTGACGTGCCAATTGTCGACACAAAGGTCGGGCAAAGTAGTACTTGTGTCTGCAGGTCCAATTTGCAAGCCTCGCACAAAAAGGTAAGACTCGGCAAGTGCGGCACAAGGAACGGCTCACAGAAGCCGTGACGGCCAGAGGTTGAGGCTGCCGGCAGCATTGCCGGTATAAGCGCATGCCACCTGACGTAGATGGCAAGGCTCAATCATGTCAAGGCGGCAGACGAAACATGAAAGCACTGGGCGTTGGCAAAGCAGCCAAACCGCACCCTACAACTTCTATTGGCAACTTTTCCCTTCTGTTTCCCCTGCAGTCTCCCTCCACGGGCCGAGAAGACCACAAAAGAACAAGACATGTACCACTCCTCCTGGAAGCCAAGGCCAGCACCGATGCGATGCCGGCCAATGGCGGTCGCTCGAGTACTTGAAACATCTCTAGATCGTTGGGGAAATCTTGACGTGTAATGGGAAGAGGTTTGGTATACCGCGCAATATCACTGTAGGTAGATGGTGCCTGAAAGCTCGGGTGGGCACTTGGTCGTTTTGCGGTCTTGGTTATTATCAGCTATGTGCTGCTGATGCTGGGCATAACCGGCTTCGAGGCACGGTGGATACTCAGAGAAATGAAATCAGATGCAGGAAAACAAACGGTATTTTTTGAACTCGAAACTGACCAAGAAAGTCATTCGATGAATTTTCTTATTTCATGTACATCATCAACACCAAGACTACTCCAGTCGGCCGTCCGTATTCAGTCGGCTTTTTGTTCTCACTCGGACGTCAAATATTGAATTGCAAACTTACAACAGTGCTTTATGCGATCTCATTGAACGCTAAGAAGAATATTTCGAGGAAGAATTGGCCAGTAAATCGACAAAGTCTCGCCGTAGCCGTCATCGTCTTGCTGGACAGGTACATAGGCCTAGCTTCCAGGGTGCTGGCCCTCGCTATTGCGGTGCCTGCAGGCAGCAGCTTAACGATTCTCTTTTAACACAGACTCGACAATTAACACCCCCTAACAAATCAATTCAGTCTAATAAACTCTGAAAAGACAATTTGCCCCTTGACTGTTTGTCCCTGACGGCAGACAACCTTGTGCCCGGCCGACTTACACCAGATTGTCGGCGCACTGCGACGTCATCCCGCTGCCCCTCTTCGCCGTTGCCCCTCCAAGCTCAGCCTCCACTGTCCTCAAACACCACACGGCAACTTGCCTCGGGCACAACAAGAGTCTACAGTCTGCTTGTCAACCGAGACGCGGCAAGATGACTTCCCCTGCCATCACAATTAACCAGATCCTGGCGGCCGCCCCCGCCACCACCCGCGGCCAGCCCACACAGCTGTCGACGGACAGCAAGGGCCAGCGCATAGCTTACGCGGTCAGTAACCAAGCCAACACACGAAGCCATCGCAGGCAGAGTTACACGCCAAAATAGACTCTGACTTTATGTTTCCAGTCTGGAAAATCCATCTTTGTCCGATCCATCGACTCGCCCGACGACTGCAAGGAGTACACCGGCCACACCGCCGCCACGACCGTCGCCCGCTTCGCCCCCAATGGCTTCAAGGTCGCCAGCGGTGACGCCTCGGGCACCCTGCGCGTGTGGGAGCCCGAGAGCATCGCCAATGCTGGGAAAGAGTACAGCATCATATCGGGCCGCCTCAACGACATTGCGTGGGACGGCGAGTCGCAGCGCATCATTGCCGTCGGCGACGGCCGCGAGCAGTTTGGCCGCTGCATCACCGCCGACAGCGGCAACTCGGTCGGCGAGGTCATTGGCCACAGCAAAGCCGTCAACGCCGTCGCCATGAAGAGCCAGCGGCCCTTTCGCGCCGCCACCGTCGGCGACGACGGCAACATGGTCTTTTACCACGGCGCCCCCTACAAGTTCAACGACAAGAGCACCCAGCACCGAGGCTTCGTCTTTGGCGCAGCGTACTCGCCCGACGGCAGCGCGCTGGTCACGGTTGGCGCCGACAAGCGCATCCAGCTGTACGACGGCAAGACGGGCGAGCCCGGCAGGCAGATTGGCGAGGGCGAGCACACGGGCTCCATCTTTGCCGTCTCCTGGTCGCAGGACGGCAAGAAGATTGCCACGGCGAGCGCCGACCAAAGCGTCAAGGTCTGGGATGTCGAGTCGGGCAAGGCCACACAGAGCTGGAAGTTTGGTGACGGTGTCAGTGTCGGCGACCAGCAGGTTGGCGTGGTCATCCCCCACGGCCGTAGTGATGGCCTCATCATCAGCTTGAACTTGCGAGGCGAGCTCATCTATCTGCAGGAGGGCAAAGAAGAAGCCGTGAGAGTGGTCCAGGGCCACGACAGAGGCATCACCACCATGATCCGCACGTCAGATGACAAGGGCGCAGCGTTGTGGACGGGCAGCTTTGACGGCCGCGTCTGCCACTGGGACATCAAGACCGGTACCGCTACAGTCGTCGACGGCCAGTCGCACACAAACCAGATTGCCCAGCTGGCTGGCTCGTCTGGCAGAGCATACAGCGCTGGCTGGGACGACACGCTCAGAACAGTGGACGAGGCCGCCAAGACGTTCCTCGGCGAGAGCGTCACCCTGCCCGCCCAACCCAAGGGTGTTGCCGCGGCGGATGGCATCGTTTATGTCGCTACCATTTCAGGTGTCGCCGCTTACAGCAACGGAAAGCTGCTAAAGGAAACGTCCACCACGTACACGCCAGGCGCGATTGCAGCCGCCGGTGGCTTCGTCGCCATCGGCGCCGACCAAAACTCGGTCAAGGTGTACAGCACCGACTCGAGCGGCGCGCTGCAAGAGGTCCAGAGCCTCGCCAACTCGACGGGCACCATCTCCTCGCTCGCCTTTTCCCGCGACGGCGCGCACCTGGCCGCGGGCAACAGCGTCGGCAAGATCTACGTGTACAAGGTGGGCGGCGGCTGGGACGTGGTGGCGGACCGCTGGTCGGCGCACACGGCCCGCGTCACCTGCATCACCTGGGACGACACGGGCGCGTACGCGGCCAGCGGCAGCCTCGACACCAACGTCTTTGTCTGGTGCCTCGACAAGAAGAATCAGGGCAAGCGCATCAAGGCAGCCAACGCCCACAAGGACGGCGTCAGCGGCGTGGCGTGGATCGAGGGCGGCAGGCTGGCGAGTGCTGGCAACGACGCGACGGTCAAGATCTGGAATGTGCAAAACTTGCCATAGCTTGTTTCGAATTGAACTTGAAGTAAATAGAGCTAAAACGGAGCTAGCTTCTAAACAAAGCAAAAAGAAGAAATTATAAGAAATCATAATCATGCCGGGGTATCAAATTGAAGCGTGCGTGGGCCGAGGCATACGCAGATATGTCATCTCAAAATATGCCCGAGCCTCCTACTCGCTGGCCATTTGCTGATTCTTCTCTTTCTGCGTCGCCGGACGATGATGCTTGCGCCAAATTATATACGCAGATACATCGTCAAAAAATGTGCCCGAGTCTCCTAGTCTGTGGCCATTTGCTGGTTCTGCTCTTTCTGCACCTCCTCCGGGACAATGTCCCACAGGCGCATGGCCGGTTTGCCGTTGGTTGAGATGGCGTGTGGCGGGTTGCGGCTCTTGTTCTCCTCCACGAGCAGCTTTGCCTTATCGACTGCCTGTTTGAGATCGCCAAGCCTAGACAGTCAGATTAGATGGACGCATCCACTCCCCTTTGTCATGGACGTACTCTGCTTTGGCTTGCGTTGCGTAGCCTTCCTTGGCCAAGTGATGAGCCATTTCCGTTTGGTGGTCATTAAGCAGGTCCGTGTTTGGCACGACAATCATTGGGACATCCAGCCTCCATGCGTCCAGAATTGTGCCCGTGCCTTGGAAAACGCCTGTTAGCGTTCCGCAAGAATATACAGTCCGAGATTGGTCGGTGTTTACCAGCGTGGCCAATGATGAGGCCCTTTGATCGGTCATTGCCCGACGCTTTGCAGAGGGTCATTTCCTCCATCAAGAGATTGTCCCTTGATGCAAATATTTCAATAGAAAAGGATGTGGGAATGTCTTTTTTCCGGCTTTCCACGCTGGCGGCGGCCCATGGCTCGTCTGGCCCGCACTGGACATGCAGGTCTGTGAAGCCGTGAGCGGCCAGGTGGCGCCAGAAGTCGGGCTCAAGAACGGCGGCTGTCAGTTTTCGGAAGCCTACGGTAGCACCTACCGTGACTAGGCAGTATCTTTTGGTGCCCTTTGCTGCAGCCATTTTTGTGTATTATTCTGGGGGAGATGCAACTGGTAAAGTTGCAACGCGAGGTGTAAGTGAGGCTGAGGCTAACAGCTGCGGGCGCTTGGCGCGGCGCCGGCCTGTTAGCCGGACTTTCCCCACACATAGGAGGGCTGAACTTCGGCAGCCATTCTTCACCAGGGGCTGCCAGCCAGCCAGCCAGACTGCTCCGCCGCCGAAATTTTGGAGCTTCAACAAGATCTCTCTCGTTTTCTTCCGCACCGCGCATCACGACACAGCAGAGGAACTGCCATCCACACAGTCGATACTGTCAAGATGGCTTCCGCCCCCCGCGTCGCGCGATTGTGCGCTGCCGCCTGCCGACGGCCGGCGCCGCAATTGTCGACCCTCCGCCAACACCGCCTGACGAGCATCGCCGGCACGAGGGCCCCCACGGCCGCCGCCGCCGCCTTCAGCACGAGTTCGATGCGCGCCGCCGAGCGCGACTTTGACGGCGAGGAAGGCGGCGAGAGCATCCCCGTCGAGCTGAGGCAGCTCGACAAGGCCTTTCTGGACCGCGCCACCCCCGAGGGCCTGCAGCAGCTCGACCAGCTCGCCAAGCTCAACGGCCACAACAGCATCGAGGCGTACCTCGACGACAAGCTGCGCTACACGCCGGGCTTCTCGACGCAGGACAGGCTGCTCACCGACGAGCTGGTGCGGGACGACTCTGGCGGCAAGCCGGATCGCAAGGCGTTTTGGTACGACGAGGACGACCCGGACACGTTTACCGAGGAGCACGACGAGTTCAACGAGGACGACATGATGTCCATGGCGCACAACAAGCTGGACGAGGTTCGCGAGATGCGACACTACACGAGATTGGCGGTATGGGAGATGCCCCTATTGTCCAGTACGTCTGCACTTGGCCTGAACAACCACAACAGGCCACGCCAAACCAGGTAACACGAGGAGAGAGAAGCAGGCTAACAAGGAAACCTAGAACTCGCCAAGCCCTTTGAGGTTCCCAAAGCCGACCAGGTCCTACGATGGCGATACACGACGTACATGGGCGAGGCGCACCCGGCCGAGAGCAAGGTCGTGGTTCAGTTTGCGCCGGCGGATCTGGGACTGACGGACGTGCAGACGGACAAGCTGCGCAAGCTGGTCGGTCCGCGCCTCAACCCCGAGACGGACGTGGTCAAGATGGGCTGCGGGCGCTACGAGCACCAGGCGCAGAACAAGCAGTACCTGCAGCAGCTGGTGAGCACGCTCATCGCAGAGGCCAAGGACCCGCAGGACACCTTTGCGGACGTGGCCCTCGACACGCGCCACTTTTACCGCGCGACCAAGGCCGGCGGCAAGAGGCTGCCGAGGAACAAGCCCAAGTTCCCGCCAGAGTGGCGCATGACGCCGCAGCGCAGGGAGCAGCTGACGGAGCAGCGCGCGCAGGTCGCCCGCGGCGAGGCGCTGCGCCTGGAGCAGGGCACCGTAGTCGACGGTCAGCAAAAGGTCGACGGATACCTGATGCAGAGGCTGGTCGAGGAGCAGCAAAAGGCGGCGGCCGAGCCGGTGCCCGTGCCGGTGGGTCGTGGGCCGGCCCGCGCGAGGAGATGAGGGCGAGAGCGAGGGGGAGTGGATGAATGAGCAACGGCGGCGTGTAGAAAGCCTGCGTGTATGAGCATTTGAGAGCAGCCCGAGAGTTGGGTGTGATTTATTCAACACTGTATCATAGAAGGGCTGTGCAAGCCCGGGTTCAAAACGATGCAAAATGTACAATATTCATCACTGTATAAAAAGAAGTGCAGACTTTTGATGTCATTGCAAAAAGACACGAGGTTGTGAAGTAACTATAGACGGAAAAGGATTAGAAGTGACGATGAAAAGAGAAATGCAGAGTTGTCGGATTTGGAAAACCGCATCGAAGCCGAGGGTATAAGCAAAATGGAAAGCATAACAAAACAGAACAAAACAGAACAAAACAGACAGCACAGAGTCGGGGTCATATAACATCTTTACTTGTAGAACCGGTCCGGTCTCAGGCCAAGTCACTTGAGAGGATCCATCTGCTCCCGCAACCGGCCCACCTTGGCCTCCTCGACGATGCCCTCGGCCGCCAGCCGCCTCAGCACCCTCATGACCCAGCCCTGGCAGTTCTCCTCGACCTCGGCCCTGCTCTCGGCCCTGGGCGGGGGCTCCGCGCCCACGACCTCCTCGACGGTGGCGCGCTGCGCGGCCGTCAGCTCGCCGTTGAGGACCTGATGCCACGCCACCTCACCACCGCCACCCAGCTTGTCCGCGTCGGGCAGGTGGGCGTGGCGCATGCGCTCGGCGTCGCCCGTGACCTGCCAGAGGCGCCCGCGAGGGTCGTCCTCGCGGTGGCAGAGCAGCGACCAGTGCTTGGGCTCGCCGGGGGCCTGGTGCTCGACGACGAGGGAGAGGTTGAGCGGCAGGGACGAGGTGGTGGTGCTGGATGGAGGGGAGAGGACGACGGTCCAGGGCGTGAGGGGCGCAAAGGTGGCCTTGTGCACGCGACGGGTGAGCTTGGTGCCGTCAGAGTACTCGACGTACTGGCGGCGGTAGCGGCGGAACTCTTGGAATATTATGGCGGGGAGGTCCGACATTTGCTTTGGTTGGTTGGGCTGGGGGGGTAAAGACGATGGATCAATATGATGGCGAATGGATGGGATGCGATGGCTGTTGCCTCTGGACGGGTTGCGAGAAGATGTGGCTGCCTGATGCCCTCTGGCTCAGAATCCTCTTTGATATATATGGCCCAAAATGGTGGCGTACCTTGTCTTGTGTCACTCCAGCGCGGCAGGTTTGGACTTTTCATGTAAACGTGACTCTTTTTTCCATGACGTGCACCTAGTACCACTGCATGTATGTATGCAAATCCCGTGCAGCTGGTTTTTTATATAACTGCGTAGTCGTAAATACAGCAACCTACGCAAGATTTCGACACGAGAGAGGCAAAGAAAAGAAGACAAGGTGATGAAAGAGGAGCAAGATCCGACAAGATGGAACCATGTAGATATCCTGACGGTAAGAAACGGTGCCCATTCTTGACGCTGGTGCCTGACGAGTTGAAGCTCAACTCTTTTAAAGCAAAGAATCATCACTCGGCAATCGAAATCCGCGCCTTGCCGCGATAAATTGCCTGTTGACGCGGCTACAACCAGCAGCGCGTCGTTTATCGTCAAAGAAACGGCAGGCGCAAAGCTTGCATCTACCAACAGTCTCTTGCCAAATCGAAATGGTCCTTCTATTAATGACGTTGCCCATCTGCCCGGTTCGCCAAGTTGCCGCGATCAGACGCCTTCAATATGAACTCTGGTGCACGACGGAACGCGGGCGGGGGGGGGGGGGCCCTTACCATGATCCGAAAGCGCCAAATGCCACTGCCCACGGCCCAGCCAGACTGACAAAGCACGGAACCGCCACGTTTCTTGGGGCATCAAGAGCCTGTCGGGATGTGCAAATGAAAGTTCCATCCAGCCTCCTTCCTGTGTCAACGGACCGATGAGCTCCTGCTGCGCAAAGTCGACAAAAAAAAAAAACGGGTCGTCAAGGCTCTTGGAGATGACGACCTCGGCCTTGATGTCTGGCAAACGTGGCTGGAAAACTGGGTAGGAAAAAGCGACTGGCACCGGAGCTTGCCGGCTGTGCTCTGCCTGATCTTGAAGATCTGATAAAGGCGCTAGACTTGTGACGTTGGTGGCATTTTCTCAGGTAGAACAAACGAAGTCTGTCACTCGACAAAAGAATTGAAACGGCCTGGTTGGAAATTGACTCTTCTCCCGACTTACGCGGCAGCCGATCCCGAGCCCGAGGCCTGAATGGTGAGCAAACCGTATAGATCTCGACCTGCTCCTTCCCAGCTCGTCTCAGTCCATACCTTCCACTCCACGAGCCAACACTTGCCTTCACCAGCTACAATAACAAACTCACGCTCGAGTTTTTCTTCTTCTTTTTCTTTTCCTCTTCAACATCTCATCTTCAACAACTTTTATCACCCGTCGTCGTAACTTTTACTACACTGTCTTCAAAATGCTTTTCCAGACTCTCGCCCTCCTCGCCAGCATCGCCTGTGCCCTTCCCAAGGTCCGTTTTCCCATTTCACCTTACTTTTCCCCCAAAACACGAAACAAGCCGACACACACACACACACACACACACACACAGCCGTCAAACTGCAAAGCTAATCATTCAAGTTTGCCCGCTCAGGACAATGGTTCCGACTCCAAAACTGCCAGCATTACTTCCGATGTCAGCTTCCTCGGCAAGACCAAGGACTTGCCTCGCGACAATTATTGCCACTCAATCGCCTCGATAGCTCCCGAGTAAGCTTAATCCCAAGCCTCTCCGTTTTTTTCTTTATTATGCAACGACAAAGTACTACTCCATCTCCTGTATCTGACATGAACGCGCTGCAACAGCTTCGAAGAGCTTGGCTCCATCGATGTCCCGCGCGGCATCGTGTGCAAACTCTTCCGGTACGTCTTCTTTTTTTCGCTGGGCCAGATTCCCAAATCTTCCAAAGATTAAAACTTAACCAACTCGCGCAAACTAGATGGGACGAGTGCAGGGGCGAGCACATCTCTATTAACGCGCCTGGTAGCCTGATGGTGCCCTTCCTTGAGACGTGGGCGGCTCATGCAGAGTCCATTCAGTGCGGAAAATGGTGACCATCGCCTAACGAAATGGCGGCACCGAAGAAGATGAAGAGGCTGGCGCATAGGTCAACTGATGGGACCGACTCTTTTCCAAACGCATTTTTTTCTGTATTCTTATCTTGTATCGTCTCTTGTATTGTCAGGGTGCAGAGGGAGAGCCATCTTCCGCCCACGCTAAACCTACGGGGAGAATCGCTCGTCGATGTGGTTTGGGGCTAGACATGGACCGAATACAGCAAGCCTAATACTGTTCGTTGTCAAAATATTGCACCTAGTGACTTGTTCATAATGTACGGAGGCGCCGGTTCAGATGGCAGGCCACGACTGTAATGCCCACTAACATGCCGCGCACACACTAAAACCCACATGCCTGCACAAGGGAGACGTAGACTTGGTTGAGAAACAGAACCTCGGCGGATTGTTCAATGATGATGATATTGCACAGCACATGACACTGCCGCCTTCGTTCAAACCATGATACCCCAAAGCCACAGCTTTCGCTACGGCCATGTACTCTTATACTTGTAATGTCGTGCTACAAATTGAAACAAAGACAAACTCCTCTCCAATAATATTCCGAGAAACCGGCCCTACTGACCGGCGCTCCTTCTATGCGTCGCGAGATGCATCCTCCTAGCTACTTAGCACACGGCACATCATACACGCAGCCAAAAACGGCAGTTCCACAGGGTGCCTGCCCGACTCAGCGCAGGAATAGTGCCTCTGCTCCGTTCCGTACAGATCTCGTTCGATCAATGTGATCCAGACCGAGAAAGTCGTCCTCGGAGGTGAATAGATTCCAAAGCTCGTCGTCTGTAAATTGTTAGCAAGGCGGATGACGTGCGTCTTGAATAGTGCTCACCATCTTCGAGGTAGCGGGGCTTCGAAGGATTGCTTCGGCGGACAATCGCAAACTTGATCTTCTCAAAGCTCTTGCCCTTGAGACCTGTTCTCTTTTCCAGGCGCTTCTTGGTGTCCGCAAATGTCTCTCCCTGTATGGTGTTAGTCATCATCCCCAAACAATAACATCGCCGCCGTCTAGGCACACCAGGACGTACCTCAACAAGAAGAAATTTGAACGGCACTCCATGAGTACGATTGGGTTCGTTCTGGAAATGAAACACCTGAATATAGTTGGCCTCGTTGGCGTCCTGCTCATCGGCAGGCACACGCTCTGCGTAGATTTGTGTGTAGTCGCTCAAGTTTTGCACAGCATGCTCACGGACAGGTTCACGATAGAACTTATTGGAACTCGTTTCGTAAACACGTATCCGTCCCCCTTCGGCCTCATCCGAGAGACTTGCCTTTTTGATCAAAGCCTGGATCAGATCCTCAATCGTGCCCGTCTTCGGCACCAAGAGATCAAACTGCTCTTCCTTGGTGAGACCGTCGCTCAGCCAAGTAAGCTTGACGCTCTTCTTTGTATCCAGCTCTGCCAGACTCATCTCGAGCACTTCAAAGTAAAAAGCGTCGTTCCTCTGGCTAGAGTTGAGGCTGCCTCCAGCGGGGTGCAGAATTTGACGCAACGTTGGGTTGGTGCCGCGTCTGACAGGCGCCTTGGGATTGTTTGTGGATGCGTTGACAGTCCACAGACGAATATGTGTTGGATCCACCTTGAGATGTGCTCCCACGCTCTCGGATAAAGTGTCGTAATTAATCTTGGAGTTGAGAACGAGCTCGAAGGCGGGGTACTTTTCCTGGTCGCAGCGGTTCGGGTGGGCGTGGAATCGCACATCCCTCTTGTGCTCCAGAAAGTCATAGTATTCTCTGGCGTCTTCCATGCGATCAGCTGATGCAGCAGGTTCTTTGCTCGAGGCATCGGAGACGCGAGCTTGTGCCTTGTGCTCTGGCGTCTTCTGAAAGCAAATAATGTCGCCGTCTTGCAACTCGGCCGTCTTGAGAGTGATCTTGGGCTTGAGGGGCTCGATCATGTTAGGTTTGATCTCCTCCCATAGCAAAAGGCGTTCGTCATCAGCCAGCTTGGCCTCCCAGCCCATGGTGGCGTGGATCAGAGGCACCATGTCTTCAATCTTCTTATCCTTGGGCACGTAGATGTGACCCACGCCGTGGAGCTCCTGCTTCTCCACGTCAAAGTGCTTGAGCAAAAGGAGAATGGTATCTTCTTTGACACCGTTTGTAGCAGGAGCCTGGTATGACGGCCAAATGGCGACCCCGTCACCGTCGACCTCCGTCGCAACCTCGGCCCAAAGTCGGAGGCTTGAGTCTCTGTGTGCGGCAGAGCGCGCATAAGTCTCCTCCACGGTCAGTCCCAAATCCATGACTGGCTGGTCAGGACGGATTGTTTTGTTCTGGCGGTTGACCATGAGCCAAAGGCGGACCCTGCGAGGGTCCTGGTCAATGTCCTCGGCCACTTGCTGTACAAAGTCCTCCATGACAGTCGACTTCTTGACGCGGTATGATCTGGGAGCCGACTCATCCTCCGGCTCGGTGCTGTCGAAGCGGCCCATGTCGGTACCGCCATAGTTGCGAAAGGTCTGGCTGGTGATGACCTTGGCCATCATGTAGAGGTGGGCTTCTCGCTGCTCCTTGCGACGTGCCTCCTTGAGAGCATTCTCTTCTTCAAAACGTTGCTGCAGATGGGAAGGGATATCGTTTTGGGCAACAGGGCAGAGGATCTTGTCAACCCGTGTCTGGCGAATGTAGACCAACATGTAAGCGCTGTTCTGGCGAACGGTCGGTGCCTTTTTCTGCGCTGGTGCTCTGGTGTAGCCGTTGGGAATAAGCTCCTCGCCGCCATAATTCTCCTCCAAAACTTCTCGCGAAGTAGCCTTGGTGACTTTATCATCGTCGTATTTGTAGAACCAACCGTCCTTTTCGGGTTTGATGAAAGCATAGTAGTGACCGGCGTTAAGATCACCGCTGTGAACGAGGACACCGTGAAGCTGATACGTCCAAGGCTCGGATCTATCCGCATCATCGTTGAGGTAGGGTGCGGCATCAAAAACGTTGGGGAACTCGTAGCGGTCGTTGATCTTCATCATCATGTCCCTTTGGACGTCGTATTCGAAGCGCTTGAGCTGGAGGTGGAGAACATCGGGGAAGCTGTTGAAGATGACACCCTTGTCCGCGTCTTGCAGCTTGTGCTCGTCGCCGGCAAAGTACTGGTTCTCGCCGTCCATCTTTTCCACTTGAATGTAGTCCTGAAAGCTGTCGAGAAGGCTCTTGTTGCCGCTGACGTTGAGCTGAATGTCCCAAAAGTCTTCGACGCGACTGGATTCATAGTCGACATTGATGCAAGAAATGTACGTCTTGATCTTGCCAGAAAATATCTCGGGCAGGACATTCTCGGCCTTGGTACCCTTCATTCTTTCCTCCAGTCTCTCCATGAGCTTGCGCGAAAGTTCTTGCACGTCTTGTTGCTCAAAGATGTGTCTCGTTTCCCAGCCGAAGGATTTTGTCAGCTCGTTTGTGCCAACAGCCTGGTCTGAAGTCTGCAGCTGGTAGAACAGCCGTTGTAGAGTGTATGCAGAATTTGTTAGGCTGTCATCGTTCTCAGTCGGGATTTCATACACGGCCTGGAAGAGTCAGTGAAAGTCATGGTGAGCGAGAAGTGATGCTGACCTGGCGGAAGGCATTGGTAAAATATAGGGACTGGAGCAGGGAGTTGAGGTAGCACGTGGCGCCCTGGTTCTTGAGACCGACATAGCCGGTTTCCTTTTTGGAGTCGTAGTTGAGAAAATTGTGCCAAAGGACACCGGTCTCGTCTTCGACCAAGCGAACATAGGCTGTAATGTTGGCCGTTCCATTCTCGAGCAGGGGTCTGGCGCTGTTCTCCCACGGTACATTAAACAATTTTCTGCTCTCTACGAAGCGTGTGAAGCCCCAGTCACCCTCTTCCTTGGTAAAGCGGTGGTGAGCGGCATGGTGGGAGTATAGGCTAGGATCATTAGGGTTCCAGAGGACAAGAGAAAACTGAACGCAGCAGCTCCAGTTGTCCGGGACGGCGTCGGGCTCGAAGCCGTGCTCGAGATAGATGGAGCAGTGATCGGTATTGTTTCCGTGAGGAAAGAGTAAAATGCGCCTGGAGCAGACGAGGTTAGCAAGATGTGGCGAAAGTCGCGACGAGGGCTGACGAGGCAACGCACCAGGGAAATCCACCAGCTTCGAAAATAGGACCATGCTCCTTCTTGGGCAGGTCGCGCCAGCTTTCAACGGTCCATGTGTTTACACAGTCCTCGAGGATCTTGGGCTGGTCGAGCAAAGGGGGAAGAACTACTTCCTTCATGGCCTCGACTGCATTGACAGGATGAAAAGATTAGCGTTGGTTTATTGGAGTAAAGGTAGAGCAGTTGCGACAGGGTGCATACAGTCGTTGGCTAGAGGAAGATCTTGGAGGGTTTCGGCGTCTTGGTCGGCACTATCCGCATTTATGATGGCGACAGGTTCGCGGTCGGCGATGCTGGAGACGTCGACATACTCGTGGGCGTCGACCTCCATCTCGTTGGGAGAGGGAACGTTGTAACTCTGGGCGGAGACGGCAATGTCAGTAAGGCGCATGCGCGGCGACGGATAATTTGCGACTTCCATGAGGGTTATGAGGAAAAGAAGATGCAGAAAAGTGGTATCAAGAGGTGAAGAGGTGAAGAGGTGCAGAGGTGCAGACTGAAGTGGTAGATGCTGAAGCTTTGGGGAGCGGGGCAAGAGTTGAGGTGTGCGCGGGCAGCGCGGCGAAAGTCTTGAAAGGAAATTGACGAGGCAATGCGGCGGGGAGGGTGTGAAGCTGGGAGCCAAAGGTAACGGGAAGGCGACGCAGGCTGGGTGAGCACAAGGTGTTACCGCAGCCGCAGGAGGTGTAAAAAAATTGTCGTGAGGCAGCAGGAGCAGGGATGGTGGCCGAGACGGCAAGAGATGGCTAGTCGAGATTGGGAGGACGAGGGCCGGGGAGGCTGACCATGATTGCCAATTACGAGTTCAGACGGTGAATTCCGTAAAGACGAAGAGAAAAGCCCGTCGTGGGGGCAGCGTGCTCCGAGTTGCGATGCAGAAGCAGTGGATTGAAGTCGGTGGATGGTGGTGGGAGGCGTCACGTCACGATGTCGGCGGGGTGCAGCGAACTAACTTGCTGCCAGCAGGTACCTAGACTGTGTTTAGCACTGGGTGGCCTGGCTGGTCTGCAGCGGCGCCAACGGGCTTGAGCGAGGCTACCTGTGTGCTGGGCCGGCGGTAGTAGAGCGCTGTCTGTGATGTGACCGCAAGGAATTCGGCTGTATGCACCACGAGTCTATGATGATGCAGATTCAAAGGCGCAGGTTTGCGTGACGAGCCATCTGCGTCGGTACAGCTCCAGCCCTGACCAGCCCTGGCACAAGCCAACAGGACTTGAGACTGAGCTAGCTGGGTACCTAGATAAATCGAGGTACCTTGCTCACGCACTGCTTCCACGCCACAGGATAGGTACCTACGCAGGTATGTACTACGCATCCCAGGTATGTACTACACATCATTACGCTGCCGTAGTTGGCGGGCGGCATCAGGGACAATAATTAATAAAAGGCCTACGCGGGGAAGGTACAATCACCCATGTCCTTGTACTAAATTTGGGCAAATGCAGAAAATAATGAAACAACCCCCGATGGTTCCCTATGCTCGAACCAGATTGCGGCCACAATATTGTAGCGCTGAATAGGTAGGTATTGATGATACCGTGGGCAGGTGCTGCTTAGTGAGTACCCCGTTCCTCTCACCTAATTGGCCGCCGCCCGTGTACTCGCCTAATACGTCCCCTACGGCGAAACATTTTGACTTTTGCCCCCCGCAGCGCGTGGCATGGGCTGACGAGCGCCAACGGCCAAGCTTGTTCTTGATGTGATGGCCTATGATGCCTCCCGCATTTCGCTCCAAGCCGTAGTCCAATTTTCCAGTCGGGCCACTATTGTTTGAGACAAGATCAACCTACAGGTACATGAACCATGTCTGCTTGGCGGCTCGCTCATCAGCCCCAACTGTTTATACACAATCACAATCAAAGTCGAGCTTGATGTCAGTGGCCGATGAACCCGGGCCCAGGCATTCAAACGTGCCACGCCGTTGCACATTGTCGCAGGGGGGTCTGCCAGCATAAATACATCATGTGAAGACTATGGACGCACGCACGTACCAGACATGCAGGATATATGGCTACAGGCCTGCGACCGTGACGGCTGTCGAGCCTAGGGTAGCACAACGCTGTGTCGTTGCAAATAAGCTGATACGGATACTTGTGAGAGCTTTGAGTCACCACCTAACTGCTAGTAGCGACAAGGTACATGGGTTGATGCTTCCCCGCGGACCACCAGGCGATGCTGGTTGGCTGTCTGACGCCACCTCCAACATGTGAAAGGCAATAGCCCAAACGTGGCTGGGATCGTCTCTGCCCGCTGCCCACATTCGACTTCGAACCCAAGTGGCTCACGACGGGCGGCTGCAGAGACAATGCAAGAGGCCGTCTGTGTAACCTTTATAGAGAAATATCAAAGAGTAGAGAACGTAGAGCTTGACAGATAATTTCATATGCAAGATTCAGTATTTTCACCACTGGGCAAACGCAGACATCCCCCTTCTCCGCCTGTATATATATACACAGCCTGGTGTGCCGACGCACCGGGCACACACTCATGTCCATGCTAGTTGGCATTGTGCAGTAGCCTCGCAGCCAAGCTCTGTCGCCACGGTAGCATTGGGCAGCAAAGACGCCGAGCGCCAGCAGTAATGGCATATGCACCCGAGACGGGACGCACCCGTAGGCAAGGTAGGCAGGTGGCAGGTAGGTCGCATTTCGTTGGAGATGGGCAGACACGAAAAGTAAGAGACACGCAGCAGCTCCTATAGCTAACGCGGGGAAGCACGGGCTGGGAAATGAGGGGAAGCTCGTCCTTTGGGGCGATTACTTCTATTCTCGTCTTCCCGGAACTTGATGCTCTCTCAACGCTCCTGCTCGCACGCCTCGCTCTTATTTATTTGATTATATTCATCATTCATAGCCGTCTGCGTCTCCAGCTTTGTCCGTCTTGGCCCTGATCGGGAGCCGATACCGCTTCGCGCTGTGGGGTAAAATCCTTACCTAGAAAAGGCCCCCCCAGAAACCAAAGCTGTCACTGTCCCGACCCAGTCACAAGCTTTCGCGCCTGGGTCCGGAAAATACCCTTGGAACCTCTACCATTACTGCGCATGCGACACTTTTCCCATCTATAACTCTGCGTCTCTCCTCCATCATCTTTATTGGCATTCATCGCAGCGATAAACCTCGAGCATTCCTAGACTCTTTTGACCTTGGTCTTCTTGTCGAAGGCACCGACACCCAAGAGCCTGCCCTCCCTTCCCGCCTGACGATAGCTGAGCTTTGCCTGCCAGCACACACACGACCAAGTTACCCCTACCCAGGGACTGCTTCCCACCCCGACCACAACCAGAGCTTGCGCTCGCTGCATGGCCCAATGACCATGCTGTCGAATGCGATGCGCCACACGCGGCCGCGGCAGCGGCTCGCCGATCCTTTGCACAGGACGACCGCCATCAGACCGTCACATCAACGTCCGATGGCCGGACGTGGAGCTGCCACAGCCGCCGGAGCATGGCGGCCAGTCTCTGTCCTCGACGAGTACGTCCAACACAAGCCAGCTGTGCACGCACGAAAAGAAGAGAGAAACAATTCGCGGCACCACAGCCAGAGAAGATCAATTGATTTCGCTAACACGCCTGCAGCTGGGTTGCGCGCGAGGCCCGCCCCATCAGCCTGCGCCAGCTCATGGTCTTTGGCCGCTCCCTCACCGAGAACCGCCTCATTAGCTCCGCCAACTATGTCCGCACTGAACTACCATCTAGGTATGTAATTGAGCGAACCATTTACCTTGCGTAGTCAGGCTGACACCGCGCAGAATCGCCCATCGCTTGCGCGACATGCAGCAGCTCCCCTACGTCGTCGTCACGAACCCCCACATCAACGACGTCTACAACCTCTACTACAATGCTTTTGACACCTTTCGCAAGATTAAAGAAGTAAAAACCCTCGAGGACAATGACCGTCTCTGCGACATCATCAGCCAGAACCTCAAGGGCCACCTGACCGTCATTCCCAAGCTCGCCATGGGCATCCTCGAGTGCGGCGGGCTGATGAATCCCCAAGACCTCGACAAGTTTATGAATACCGTGCTGCGATCCGTACGTCTCCAAATCACATGCCTTTCTCCTACTTCATCCTTGACTCCTGCTTCATCCCTCACAAAAAATGCGAAGCAAAGCAGAGCAAAGCAGGCTAACCCGCACAAAACAAAACAGCGCATCTCCCGTCGCGTCATTGCCGAGCAGCACCTCTCCCTCACCGAGACCTACCACTCGCCGCACTTTTCCCCCGGCGCCAAGCTCTCCGAGAGCGACTTCATCGGCGAGGTCTTCATCAAGTGCCAGGCGCGCGACGTCATTGACCGCTGCGCCGCCGCCGTCACCGCCCTCGCACGCTCCACCAACGGGCCCGACGCCCGGGTGCCCGCCATCCGCGTCGACGGCCACCTCGACGCCTCCTTTCCCTACATCCTCAGCCACCTCGAGTACATTGTCGGCGAGCTCCTCCGCAACTCGGTGCAGGCCGTCATCGACCGCCAGGCCCAGCTCCAGGAAAAGGCCGGCGCCGACTCGCTGATGGAACCTCCACCCCCGATCGAGGTCACGATATGCGAGGCGCAGGAGCACGTCATCATCCGCATCTCGGACCGCGGCGGCGGCATCCCCCGCGAGGAGCTGCCCTACCTGTGGTCCTTTTCCAAGGGTCCTCAGTCGGCCACCCGCCTCGAGAACCTCGGCCGCGTGCCGCGCATGGCCGCCACCATGCAGGAGCTGCACGTCGACGAGCTCGGCCGCGCCGACCTCAAGGCGCCCTCGTATCCCACACCACCACCACCGCCACCGTCGCCGCAGGAGCAGCCGCCCACGACCGCGACGCCGCACACCCCCTCGCAGCAAAACTCCCTGTCCAGCCTCACCAGCCGCCCGCCCAACCTGCGCCTCGGCATGGGCCTGCCGCTCAGCCGCGTCTACGCCGAGTACTGGGCCGGCAGCCTGCACGTCCACAGCCTCGAGGGCTACGGTGTCGACGCCTTTTTGCAAATCTCACGCCTCGGCAATAAAAACGAGCAGCTTACCACGCGCGCCAGCATGGACGCCGTATGAGACGGACAGAAATACCGTGGGCCCATGGCGCGCCTGCCGCCGCCACACACCCCAGCCCACATCTCTTCTTGTATATAATGGTCAATGGGCGGCGTGGGGTGGCGGTGGGAGCTGGACATCATTAGCTCTCATGAGACAACATCGGGGAGTTGTGCAAAAACTCTCGGTGCTGACTTTTTTTCTTTTCCGACCTTGTTGGCAGAGACACACTTATTAGTGGCCTGCTGGAAGCAGCCGCGGCTTGACAAGGAAAAAAAAAGAAACCATTAAATCAGGGGCTTCGTGTCCAGAGGTCGGGTGCAACTTGATCTTTCTTTGCTTTTTCCCCCATCTGCTCTTTCATTCTGATTTTCATCTGGTCGAGGCGAGGAGTTTTTCTGGTTGGCTGTTGCATGCTATACTGCTGTTTCTGGAGTTCTTCATCTGTACTTTTTCTAGCATTTACTCGAGGTAGAGACCACCACCACTTTCAACCAACATCGACGCCCAGCATGCCTCTTTTCATGACAAGCTCACAAACGCAAATTGAATATACGAGACTTCAGTCAATAAAGGGAATAAAATAAGGCTACATTATCAAAACTTCCACAACAAATCTTGCTCGTCAAGGGATTATTAACTTTTTGGCTCTTCCTGGCCAATTACGCAACGAGGCCCAACAGCGAGCAAGCAAGCGCTGTTCCTCCACAATCAAAAGGTGCCACACATGAGGCAGACCCACATCACCATTGCTGGAACCCGCCGCCGAAAATATCCATGCTTGTATTCTCACGTGGTGTTGTTCAGCCTTTTCAATGTCATACCCGAGATGAGGCGTAGATGCGAAAATCGCAAACTTCCGACAGTCAAGTCGCTCTGCAAGTAAGACACGAAACATTGTAGAAATGCTTAACGGCGGCCGTGGCTGCGGACGGCGCTGCCCTGCATGGACTCGAGCTCCGATTCGAGCTGCTTGATCTGAGCGTGAGTCTGCTCGAGGTCCTTGTTGAGACGGTCGCGCTCGGAGATGAGCTTCTGTTCCCATTGGCGGAAGCGCTGTTCCTCGATCTTAACCTGCTCAGTGAATCGCTTGCGGAGGGCCTCTTCCTCTTCCTTAAACTTGGGGTTATCGAGCTTGCGGGGACGGGCCTCGCCAAACTTGCGCGTCTCCATCTGCTGAGCGCGGTAAGCTTCGTAGTGAAGCTCCTCGGTGGTGTGGATGAGATCGAGCATGTGGGTGCGAATCAGAATGGATCGAAGCTTCTTAAAGTCGCAGTGGTCCTCGTTCTCGACCTCGGCGACACCCCAAGAGTACTGACGGCCCTTGACGATGCGTCCATCAGTCGTCTTGACATCCTTTTCGGAACCAATCACAGCAAAAGGCATGGCGGCCATGAGGCTACGTGCGTGCTGGGCAGCAGCATCGTCGTCCTCCTCCACCGGGGGCTGATAAATCTTAATATTCTGCGCCTCGATGACGGCGGCAATCTGAAACGGTTAGCAGTGATACTGTTATAGAGTTTCTTGTTCAACGTACGCGCTGCTTGAACTTGGCCAAGTCGGCAGGGCTGAGAGTATCAGCCTTGGCGATGACGGGAATCAGGTTCACACGGGTGCAGAGCTTCTTCATGACCTCAATATCGAGTGGCTTGAGAGTGTGGCCGGTAGGACGGATAAAGTATAGACAGGCGTGGACACGGAGATCAATCTTGTCCTGGCGGCGAGGTTGCTGCTCCTGAAGCATGTAGGACTCGTGCTGGTCGTCGAGGAACTCGATAATGGGCATCCAAGAGTCACGGTTGTTGACGTAGTCTCCGAAGCCGGGGGTGTCGATGACGGTCAGGCGAACTGCAATACTGTTAGCATTCGAAAGGCTTGCTCGCAAGAGGTGGGAAGCACGCACCCTTGAAGAACTTCTCCTCGAGCTCGGCCTTGGTTATCTCAATCTCGACGGTCTTGTCGACCTGCTTCTGATGGCGGCGCTTGTGGTCGGCATAGTTTTTGATAGTGGTCGAGAACAGCGTGTTGATGAAAGTCGTCTTTCCGAGGCCAGACTCTCCAGCAACCTAATGGCGGAGCTGTTAGCGGTGTCATGGTCAAACGGCAGGATGCAGCTCTGCTTGCGCCAAGTGTAGCACAACGGCGGGAAAGACATCTACATACCATAATGGTGAAGCCAGCACCGCGCTTTGCGACAATCTTGTGACGCTGGTTAGGCAGATTGGCAATGCCAATTGGCGACGCACTTTCGGGGTTGGCAGGAGCCATCTTGAATATGATGAGGGGTGAGCTGTCGGGAAATGAATAGACAAGAAATAACGAGTCGGCACGGTGACCAAGAACGAATCGACAAGCAGCAAAGGACGACCCGAGATATCTGCCTATCAAATGCTAAGATCGATTGATCAAGAAGAGCGTTTGGCAGGATGGTCCAAAGGTGGAGGAGGTTCGGAGCTTGGATGGGTGGGCGTTCAGGGGCACCAAGGGGGGTCGTGGCCACCAATTTTGCTGGTCTTGGATTCGTCTGGGGGTCTTGTCTTGCGGGCAGCGCTGGCCACTGGTCAGTGCGATGGGACATGGGGCAAGCAGCAGAGCGGCCCCCCTTTCCCAGCCAACGGCCAAGCACTGCGGGCAATGGCAGCGACGGACAAGGCGGTCAGTGCGCTCCACCGCCAATTTGGTCGTTGTGGCGCGCCGGCAGTGGCTAACTTACTGGAAGGTAGCAGTACAATGTACGCCCCATGGAACAACTAATGGCCGGCCCCTCCAAAAATTTCGGCGGCCTATCGATAAGCATCGCAGCTTGGAAAGTTTTGGACGGCCAATTGCAACTTTTGCGAATAATGGACGCCAGACGACAATGAAGACCGATTTCAGGGTATGCTGCATCTGAATGATCGGAGCGTGCTGTAGGACCAATGACTAACTTTGGCAGTTTTCCAATTTGCTGGGCACGGTGTACTGCCAGGGCAATTTGCTCTACAGTCCCGATGGCACCCACCTCTTTTCGCCCGTCGGCAACAGAGTGACGGTTTTTAACCTCGTCGAGTATGTACAGACACTGAAACCCCAGTCAAGCTTGCGTCACTAACTTTATCAGAAACAAATCGTATACCCTCCCGTTCGCGCACCGCAAAAACATTGCTCGTCTCGGCCTCACCCCGCGCGGCAACCTCCTCCTCACAGTCGACGAAGATGGCCACGCCATTCTGACAAACGTCCCCCGAAGAATATCGATATACCACTTTTCCTTCAAGGGCAAAATCACCGCGCTCTCGTTCTCGCCTTCGGGTCGCCACTTTGCCGTGGGTCTCGGCCGCAAACTCGAGGTCTGGCACGTGCCGTCCACGCCGGACACCAACGCCGGCGGCGAGCTTGAATTTGCGCCGTTTGTAAAGCACCACACGCATACCGGGCACTTTGACGACGTGCAGCACATTGAATGGTCGAGCGACTCGCGCTTCTTCCTCACAGCCTCCAAGGATCTCACGGCGAGGATATGGAGTGTCGGCGCCGAAGAGGGCTTCACGCCGACGGTGCTCTCTGGGCACAAGCAGCCCGTCATTGGCGCTTGGTTTTCGGAGAACCAGGAAATCATCTACACGGTCAGCAAGGACGGCGCTGTGTTTGACTGGCGTTATGTGAAGCCGCTCAACCGCGTAAAGGAGGACGAGGAGGACATGGACGAGGACGACGACTCCGATATGCACTGGCGCATTGTACAGAAGCACTACTTTATGCAAGGCAGCGCCAATGTCAGATGCGCGTCGTTCCACCCCGAGTCAAATCTCCTCGTCGCCGGCTTCTCCAACGGCCTCTTTGGCCTCTACGAGATGCCCGACTTTAACAATATCCACAAGCTCAGCATCTCCCAAAACGACATTGACTTTGTCACCATCAACAAGAGCGGCGAGTGGCTTGCGTTTGGCGCCTCCAAGCTCGGCCAGCTTCTGGTCTGGGAGTGGCAGTCCGAGTCCTACATCCTCAAGCAGCAAGGCCACTTTGACTCGATGAACTCGCTCGTCTACTCGCCCGACGGCACCAAAATCGTCACCACCGCCGACGACGGCAAGATCAAAGTCTGGGACATTGCGTCCGGCTTCTGCATCGTCACCTTTACCGAGCACACCTCGGGCGTCACCGCCTGCGAGTTTGCCAAGAAGGGCAACGTTCTCTTCACGTCCAGCCTCGACGGCTCCATCCGCGCCTGGGACCTCATCCGATACCGCAACTTCCGCACCTTTACGGCGCCCACGCGGCTCTCCTTTTCCAGCATGGCCGTTGACCCCAGCGGCGAGGTAGTGGCCGCCGGCTCCCTGGACTCCTTTGACATCCACATTTGGTCCGTGCAGACGGGCCAGCTGCTGGACCAGCTGTCGGGCCACGAAGGCCCCGTCTCGTCGCTCGCGTTTGCGCCCAACGGCGACTCCCTCGTCTCGGGCAGCTGGGACCGCACCGCGCGCATCTGGTCCATCTTCAGCCGCACGCAGACGAGCGAGCCGCTGCAGCTGCAGGCCGACGTGCTCGACATTGCGGTGCGGCCTGACTCGCTGCAGCTCGCCATCTCCACACTCGACGGGCAGCTAACGTTTTGGAGCATGGAGGCCGAGCAGGTCGCCGGCGTCGACGGGCGGCGCGACGCCTCGGGCGGCCGCAAAATCACCGACCGCCGCACCGCCGCCAACGTGGCCGGCACCAAGGCCTTCAACTCGATCCGGTACAGCACCGACGGCAGCTGCATCCTCGCCGGCGGCAACTCCAAATACATCTGCCTCTACTCCGTTACTACCATGGTGCTGCTCAAGAAGTTCACCGTCAGCGTCAACCTCTCACTCTCGGGCACGCAGGAGTTTCTCAACAGCAGGCTCCTCACCGAGGCCGGCACGGCCGCCGACATTGACGACGACGAGATTTCGGACCGCGAGGCCGCCCGCGCCGCCGAGGGCCTGCCCGGCTCCAAGCGCGGCGGCGACCCCTCGGCGCGCCGACGCTTCCCCGAGGTGCGCGTCAGCGGCATCGCCTTTTCGCCCGCGGGCACCTCGTTCTGCGCCGCCTCCACCGAGGGCCTGCTCATCTACAGCCTCGACACGACGGTGCAGTTTGACCCGTTTGACCTGCACATGGAGATTACGCCCGCGTCGACGCTCGCTGTGCTCGAGACGGAGCGCGACTACCTCAAGGCGCTCGTCATGGCGTTTCGCCTCAACGAGGCCGCCCTCGTGCAGCGCGTCTTCCAGGCCGTGCCCCCGGCGGACATTGGTCTCGCCGTCGCGGGCCTGCCCGTCGTCTACGTCCCGCGCCTGCTGCGCTTCGTCGCCGCCCAGACCGAGGAGTCGCCGCACATGGAGTTTTGCCTGCTCTGGATCAAGGCCCTCGTCGACAGTCACGGCGCGTGGCTGACGGCGAACCGAGCCAAGGTTGACGTGGAGCTGCGCGTCGTCAACCGTGCCGTGACCCGCATGCGCGACGACATTAAGCGCCTCGCCGACGAAAACGTCTACATGGTCGACTACCTGCTGGGGCAGGCGGGCACAACGAGCACAAACGACAAGAAGGCGTTGACGGCTGGTGACGAGGGGGAGAATGGCGCTGTGAGCATTGATGTGGACATGAATGGCGACACTGAGGAGGCGTCTAGCGATGACGAGGATGGATGGATTGGGTTGGAGTAGGTGGCAAGACAATGTTTGCATATTTGATCACGTTATACTTTTGGTTGATTTTTCTCTTGGTTTTCATCATCATAGTCGTATTCATAGAGCAATCTTGGGGCGTTATTGGCACAATACAAAAAAGTTGAATACCCAAAACACTGTCCACGGCCAACCCTCACCCACAGTCACGAATAAGAGAGAGCTATGCCATGAGCGGCATCAGACTCCATCATGTAGGCTTTGCGATTCAAGCGGCACGCTTACAGCTTGGGGACGTCCTCCCACGCGCTGTCGAACCCAGCCGAGCGGACCCAGCGCGGCTCCTTTCCGCTCTCGATGTCGGCGCCCTCGACGCTGTCTAGCAGCGCATAGTGCGCCTTGAGCCACGTCTCGTCGTCCTCGAAGCGGATCCACGACGGCCGCCGGGCCCTGCCGAGATAGGGCCTCGAGGCCTGCTGGGCGAGCAGCAGCGCGCGCGCGACCTTGATGGCGTGCCCGTCGTCGGGGACGGCGTGCAGGCGCGGCAGCAGCTCCTCCGGCGTGGCGGCCAGCCCGTCGGCCCTGCCGTTGCGGATGTCGAGCGGCACGTAGGCGCGCAGCGCGGCCATGTCGAGGCGCGGGCTGCCGCGGGAGAGGTACGTCAGGATGCCGGTGCGCAGCTTCCACTCGAGGAGGCGGGCCTTGCTGGCCGCGGGGATCCAGCCCTGGGTCTTGAGCCAGAGGAACGCGGGGCCGAGGTTGTTGTGATGGCTGTTGTTTTGTCGTCGGGTGTCAGCACGCCACGGATCATGAAAAGGACGAGGAGAGAGAGAGAGAAGAAGAAGAAGAAGAAGAAGAAGAGAAACAGAGGGAGGGGCCAACTTGCATGATGAAAAAGTCAAACTTTGGCTTGTGAGGTGGGTGGAATATGGACGCGGCGGCAAGGTACGCCGACGCATGCACCATGGCGTCGACCTGCTCGTCAAAGCCGTCCGGGCCGACCCGGACGTTGGCGGCGAGGTAGTCGGCGATTTGGTCCGGGATGCGGTCCAGCACGGCGGCCTGGCTCCCGTCGCCGTCCTCCCACCGCGACTCGGCCACCAGGCGCGGGTACTCGGCGGCGATGGTGTCGTAGAGGTCGGCCAGGTGGCGCTGCTTGGCGGGCGGGCTCGTCAGCTGCATCTTTTCGTCGACGGCGCCAAAGAGGCTGCCGTAGCTGTCCCTGTGGATGCTCGTCTGCGCGAGGCCCTCGGCGACGATGGCGGGCTGCGCCCACTCGAAGCCGTACATGAGCTGGAGGTACGGGTGTAGGAGGCCTGCCAGAGTGTTGATTAGTATACTGCTGAAGTTGCGCTTTGTGTGAAGAAGAAAGGACGAGAAAAGGAAAAAAAAAGGTCGACCGTACCGGCAAAGAGGCGGCGAAAGTTTGCCTCCTTGCCAAGGAGATACTTGAGGACCGTTTCCTGCCACCCATGCTTTTCAATCTCGCCCTGGTAGAAGCGAAGAAAGTCACCGTAGTATCGGCCCCGGCCGTAGAATTCCTTGGCGGCCTCGTCGTAGTCCTCGCGGAGAGCATTCTGAGCTTTTTCACCCTGCTCGTTTCGCTTGAGCTGGTAGGATTTATTGTGGTCGTAGCCACGCTGAATGTCCTCGGTCGTGGCACCGGTGCCGTACAGCGCCAGCATCTGATGGACAAGCTGACGGCAGGTAATTAGCACATGCCTTGTTAGAGATGAATGCTGGGTGATTGTTTTCATTACATGATTGTGATATCCTTTTTCGTTGAAGAAGACGTTGTGCTTCTGCAGAGCTCAAAGGTTAGTAGCTACAAAGCTAGTGGCGCAGCTTGGCCCTTTACACACCTCCAGGTCTTCCTGCAGCAGCGCGCTGACCTTGGCTGCGGCCTCGGGCGTCTGCTTCATGCCCAAAAGGCCCGTCTCGTCGGCGCGGACCTGAATATGTGTCGGGGAGCCCATGGTGTGGAGCTGCTGTCTGCGGGTAGACAACGGAGATGTGTGACGATGCGCCGCTGTGACGATGCGAGGGAGAGGGCGATGCGATTCTACAAGTCTCGCTCGAGGCAGCGGAAGACGCATGGAGGGTCCTGAGTTTTATACGTGGCAGATGCCACCGCCCCCAAGGCGTACTCGACGAGGCCTGCCTAGATGGCTTTGCTTTGGTCTACGGACTTTGGCGGGCGGGAGCTCTGGACAGCGTGGCGTTGCGAGCTTTGCGATGCGCCGAGAGGACAAGACTGGTCAAGGGCGAAAAGTAGCGTCGGTATAAAAAGGTTCGGACCGATGGAGCGCGAAACAAGTAAAAGAGAGGGGAGCTTCTGTGGTGCGGAAGCTCAAGGACAAATGAAATGCCAGCGAAAGGATTCCTTGCCTTTTGGCAGGTCGTGTTCGGACTGGGGAGGTCTCCGAGCTCTACGGAGCTGACAGAGAAGAGCAGAGAGAGAGAGAGCTAGTTGATACCGTTAGGTTGGCGATGCGGAGCCACATGACGTTATAATTGGCAAACGGGCGGCGCGGATTGGCTGGTGGCGACAGTCATTGATGAAAAAAAATATATGAACATTTGCATTTCCAACTATAGGTAGGTAATTTTGTTACATTGGTCATCGGATCGGAAAGCATCGCCCCCGGATTTTGCATAATTTTGGTTGTCGGAGCCGAAGCGGTGCGGGCGGCGCGGCGGCGGCGGCGGCGACGGCTTCGGTACCTAGCGGAGTGCCATCTATTGCCACGCTTGCCATGCTTGTCATTTCGAGGTCCCTTGAGGATAAAAGTAATGACAAATGATGATCAGAGATGCCGGATGTATGTGAAATAAACTAGTCAAAGTCTCGTTGGCATCTCGCACGTACAATGTTGAGGATAAGCTGCTTAGAAATGTCAGGCGTCATACTGGTCGGAGACCGACAACGGCGCGGGCAAGAAATGGCCGAGTGCCGACGACGGACCAGCGACTGCAGATTGAAGCTAAGAAGCAGCCTTGTGCTTAGTAAAAAAAAAAAAAGAAAAAAAAAAGTCAGAAAAGAAACGAAACAGCCGGCGAGCTTCTGTTTTCAAACCACACTTTGCAATGGCAGAAGCCGGGCCATCCTGGTTCAGGAACGGGCATCTACACGTGCTTCGCAGCCCTACCGGCATCCTATCCCTTTCCCCCACACAGAGCCCCAGCCTCTACCCAGCGCGCAGATTGCACAGTTTCTTTACCCGTAGATTGCAGAGATAGATTGCTGATTGCTACGGCGTGAGTGGTTGAGTCTTCAATGACCCCCCTGGTACTCCGTAAGTTGTTGGTCAATGCATCCATACTGCGTACATATGTGACAAGGCCTCCGGTGAAGCTGAAGCTTGCTGCCTCGGCCAGAGCCTCCACAAAGTACCGGCAATCCCTGCGGCCTACGCGTTCGATGTCGTTTTTGTACGCGTGTATTGAATGCGATTCAGCTCTCCGTCTTTTGCCAACGTACGTTTTGTCCATCTGCCCCCACGTCGGCAATACTACAGAGCCAGCTACAGCCTACAAGGCAACAAAGGCAGACTTGTACCGAGGTAACCGGCTGTGAGGCCCTTGCAGATCTCTCTCGTCCCTCGCCGAACCGATCTGGGGGGGGGGGGGGGGGG